>VXBQ01010752.1:1264089-1394206 GCA_013400175.1 Phainopepla nitens
AAATAAAGAGCAAAAAATAAAAGGGCGTTTTCTGTGTATTAGGGAAGAAGTGAGTGTTCTATTTGCAATAGAAAGCACAGATATAAAAGTATATCTATTTTCTCATAATGGTAATTAATTTTAATTTTTCTCTCTGTTTTTCATGGGCTCTCATTGCTAATGAAGTATATAATTACCACAGTAGTATTTTATAAACATAGGCACATAGAAGTGGACTTTCATCCTTTTTCTGAGTCCATTGTGAAATGGTTAATTTTAGACTACTGGTTACTAGTGAACAGTGCTCATCACACAGGTGTTACCCAAGTTGCAAGGTGAATACTATATGTTTTATATTATAAATTATCTAACAAAATAGTATTTTCCTTAAGAAACAGAGTTTTATAAAGCTCAGATTTTTTTAACAGTTATAGTGCTGAGTTATACAGTGTTCTAATAAGTTCATTTCAAATTGAGCAAAATGCATGAAATTAAAATTTGTAATTTTAGACTGGGTTTCCAAAAATTCGGTGATACCAATTTTTCTGTCTGATCTACTGGTAAATGGATTATGCTGTCCTTTCCTTTAGAAGAGAATGATTTCTGGGAGGATAAAGCAGTTTGATGTGGCATCAGAAAAAAGCATGGCGCACACACACACACACACACACACACACACACTCACACACACACACACACGATACAGCCTCAGTCAACTTGAGACACAGGTCTCCTGCACGTTTCTTCCCTCAGCTTCAAGCCAATAGGTTTGCTTCATTTTGGAGATGACAGGTCTCACCGCGGTGACGGTGTGTTGGCAGCGGTTATGTCTTCCAGTAAAATTGCACCACGTTTTCGTTTATATTGATGGCTCCCTCGTGTTCCCACGGTGGTGCCATTAAAGGTGTTAAATCATTTATTTTCTTCCTACTATACAATACTTCTCAAAATGCACTCTTTTGAAAGCTCACATCACTGTGACACATACAACCTAAAATTTCTGAGAGCAATTAGGACTAGATAATCTCATTCATCCCCTCTGGTTGAAGAGATTAGACAATGACAACACCTCCTAGGTCTTTTATTTTCTTACTTTGCTAATATCAACTTTTTCTACCAATGTTTCTACTTTTTCTGTTGTCCTAACCAGTCAACATTAGGCATTTCTAGTAAGATATTTCTTTCACTTATATTTCAGAGGGTATTAAAACTCAGTATTGTATGTTTTCCTAATGGTGGACCGAACATTCATCTTTGTTATTATTGTCTTTTTTCTTAAGTTTGCTCTCTTAAAGAGGCGTACATTACTCTATGCACTTCTCTGGTGAAATCTTAGTCATAATGAAGTTCATGAGAATTTTTGGCATCGACTTCAAAGAGGGTATGATCTCCCACTTGCGTGTATTTTCAGTGTGAGGAAGACTTACATGCAGTGCTTACCATGGAGCTTTGAGAGAGTAGGATTAGAATAGAACTCGGCACATGTTAGAAAGGCACAGATCAAAAAGGAACACTGTCCAGACCTAATACAAATACTCTTATATAAAGAGGATATGCTCTTTTTTACTATTCACAAAAAACAGACCTAAAAAATTATCATCTGAATTTTTGAATTTTCTTTTATTTTGGAATCAGCTTCCTGTATCCCATGCATGCATTAATTCATCCTTCTAGATTTTGTAATATTAAGAAAGCAAGGGTGACATTTGTCTCATATGACTTGAAGCATGCACAAGTTAGATCTCTAAATTTAAATTAGGCTGCTTTTTATGCCCCCAGGAGAAAAGTAGTTGTCTCTGGATATGATGTTTCTGATGTTATTCCAGAAGCCAACATTATTATGCAGAGTTTATGTCGTGGCTTAACCCCAGCTGGCATCTGAGCCTCACAGAGCCACTCACTCACGCAGCATTTCAGTGGGATGGGGCGCGGAATTGGAAGGGTAAAAGGGAAAGCTCATGTGCTGAGATAAAGAGAGTTAGATAGGAAAAGCAAAAGTTGCACACACAAGCAAAGCAAAACAAAGAATTCATTCATCACTTCCCATGGGCAGGCAGGTGTTCAACCATCTCCAGGAAAACAGAACTCCATCATGTGTAACAGTGACTTGGTGTTGTGGTTTAACCCCAGCCAGAAACCGATTACCAGGCAGCTGCTCTGTCACTCACCCACCATCGGGTCAGCAAGAGAATCAGAAGGGTAAAAGGTGGAAAACCTGTTGATTGAGGTAAAGACAGTTTAACAGGTAAAGCAAAAGCCATGCATGCAAGCAAAGCAAAACAAGGAATTAATTCACTGTTTCCTATGGACAGGTGTTCAGTCTTCTCCAGGAGAGCAGGGCCCCATGACACATAACAGTGCCTTGGGAAGGCAAACACCATCACTCCAAACATCCACTCTTCCTTCTTCTTATTCCCTCACTTTATATGCTGAGCATGATGCCATAAGGTCTGGAATGTCCCTTTTGACAGTTGGGGTCACCTGTCTCAGCTGTGTCTCCTCCAGCCTCCCATGCACCCCCAACTCCCTCATCAGTGTGGCACTACAAAAAGCAGAAAAGGCCTTGGCTCTGCGTAGGCCCTGCTCAGCAATAACAAAAACATCTCTATATTATCAACCCTGTATTCAGCACAAATTCAAAACACAACCCCATACAGCCATTGTGGAAAAAACAAACTCTAGTCCAGCCAAAACCAGCACACTTGGGAAGACAGAAGCCATCACTTTGAATATCCTCCTTTTCTTTCTCCTTACCCTAGTTTTTATGCTAAGCATGACAGCATATGCCATGGGGTATCCCTGTGCTCAGTTGGGGTCAGCTGTCCCGGCTGTGTCCCCTGAAAACTGCTCGTGCACCCCCAGACTACATACTGGTGGGGCGGTGTTAGTAGCAGAGCAGGTCTTGAGTCTGTGTAAGCCCTGCTCAGCAATGATGAAAACATGTCTGTATCATTAACATTATTTACAGCACAAATCCAAAACATAGCCCCTTACCAGCTACTGTTAAAAAAAAAAAAAAAGGAAACAAAACCAAACCTCTATGCCAGCTAAAATCAGGACAGGTAATTTCCTGTTTTTCTTTGTCTATCTTGAAAAACCTAGAGGGACTGGCTCAGAGATACTGGTGCCTTTTTTGCCCAGGATAGAACCTGTGAACCACACCCTAAATTTCCTACATTCTATGCCAAAGATAGGTCTCTTGATTACTCTTACTCTTGAATACTTCAAAAGTACCTTATGGGTCTCAACATGGTCCTTTCCTGGACCTGTTCCAAAGAGTTGAGGATGATTTTGGAGGAGTTGGCTCAAAATTGCTTGTAGTATTTCTTTTCATGCTAAATAAGGTACACAGTTTAGGTTGGAATCTTGTTTTATTTTTCCACTTTAAATTTCATTTTCTTTCCTTTTTCTTTCATTGGTAGAGTCTCTTTTGATCTTTGTACTTCTTTTTCCCCTTTGGTAGCTATATAAGTCCTTTTATTCTCCTTTTCCCTTTTTGGCCTATTCAGATTTAAGAGTCCTTGGATTCCTTTCCTGCCACTCCTTCCTGTATATGTACTTTGAGCTCTGAATAGCCCTTTTGAAGACACTCTGACCATTGCTTTGCCTTATATCTCCTTTTTTCTTCCCTCACAGATGAGTTTCATTTCTTTTGCAGTTACACCAAAAGCCTTCAATATTTTTTTCATTTTTAAATTTTCTTTTTAAAGATAAATTTTAAGCATTTATTCTTATCCCATATTCAATATTTTATGTTCTCTAAAATGTTTCTGAAAGTGGAGTTGATTCCCTTACACCAATTTTCTCTCTGAATTATTTTCTTCCTGTATTGGATTCAAGTGCTCTGATTTCTTAGTTTCAGTGCCCCACTTCCCAACAGCTGAAACTTTGACCCAACTCTTCATCTTTAGTTTTTGGAATTCACTATATGCTTGCAGAGCTTGACAACTTTGCAAGTGTATGCTCTATTCAGACACTTGATCAAACAAAATGCAATCAGAGGTTTGTGCCTTCCCTGGCTCTGTTCCAGAGTACTGGCCTAAGGGATATGTATGAAGTTATTGCTATAGGGACTTTATTTTTATCTTGTATGCTCACCTGAGATTTTTACCATTTACTGTTGTCACTCTTAAAATGATAAAAATATATGCTTTGAAAGAATTATATAACATATTTTACACCTATTGATTTTCTCTACTGTGCCTTTCCCATGCAAACTGCATCCTGTCTTTTCAACACAAGGGAATTATCCCACTAAGTTTCAGTTGGTCTTTCCAGATCGTAATCTCCTTTTTTAGTACAGCACCTTCCAGTTGTTGCTTGTTTCCCCACATGTTTGAGTCAGGCATTATATTCATGTTATCCTTCATCTTTTGCTTCAGAACAATTTTAGTTTCTCGCCTAATTTGTATGTTGGAAGTACAAGCCGGATTATCCAAATTAAGTGAAAGCTTTCCCTTTCCCTCCTTCTCCTGAAGGTTTGCAGCCTGCCTAACAGGCCCTGCCAGTTCTGAGCCCAAGAGGCTGGCAACCTGTCTGCGTAAGGGGAGACAGTGCAATCCAAACAGCTGGCTGCGGCAGCAGGAGGCATTCCAGTGATCTGTGCGTTCAACCCCCTCCAACCTACCCCATTGGATCTTCCCTTGGTTGGCTTCCAGCAGGAGCATTTTACTTTCTTCACCCCTGCTTGACATGGGGAAGTCTTCTGCAAGTTCCTTATCTGCACAGTTCTAATTAATTTTCTTTCCCTTACTGTTTGAAGAAACAGTTTCTTGTATATTATATCAATATACCTTATTGGTGTCATTTGTTTCTTTATGAAATATGATGATTAGAACTTCTGGAGCATTGCTTCACAAATCTAGCAACACCTTTGTTATGACAGTCCTTTTCATCCTGGCTCTCTGTCGTGTTTTGTTTATGTAATATTTCAAACTACTTTCCTTGTATGCGAATTAATCCGTGGGGACTGCTTATCCTTTCTGTCTTTCTGACAGGTCTCTTTCAGTGCTTGTGCTGTGGTCATATGTGGCTGGAACACTTTTCTTCATATCGAAAGAATAACACACCTGTTGCAGGTGTTAGCACTGTTTCCACACAAATTTCCCATCTGCTTTTCCTGTGGGCTTTCTTAGGATTCTGTCTTGGCACAAAGCTTTGCTTTTCTCCTCTTCTATATGTGGGGTCTAAATTGCCTCTTCCTTTTTTTTTTCAGCTAATTTCTTCTCTTGGTCTTTGTCCAGTCCCTGTTTCAGTCTGTCTTTCCCATTTGCACTTCATTTGGCTGTTCCCTTATCATTCATGGAATACATCTATTCCCCACTGGGTTTGTCCATGGAAAGGTCATGGACATAGTTTTGAGCAGCTGCTTCTTCCTGTTCTTCATGCTGGTTAGCAATGTCACAGCCTTTTGCAACCCTTTCTACATTAGCTGCACCCATCCTGTAACTGATTCCTGACACTGCCCAATTTTCTGCCTTGGTTTGCCATGTGCTACCATTTGCCTGAGGTGAACCTAGCTACCACGTATGACTGAAAACATGAGAGGGGGAAAAGTAGGGGAAAACTAGACCTGTATTTTCCTGAGGATGCAGCATAGTGGGAGACCCATCTTCCTGCTGCAGGTATCTGGGAGGCTGGTCACAGCTTTCTCTTAGCGTGGGCAGATTTTGCTGCCAAATGCTGGGAGATTTGTTATGGTCATGGGTAATTAAAGTAAAGGAAAAGATAAAGATCCTTTAGCTATGTGTGTATAATCCATACAACAGTCATCATAATACTTTGCTTTCAAATATTTTTGCTGGACTGGAAACATGGTCTTGTGGAAGAGGTACAGATATTTGATTTGAGGACAGAACACCCCATGCAATGTCACAGTTACAGAATCCTAGGATCACTTGAGTTGGAAGGAGCCTTTAAAGGTCATTTAATCCAAACCCCCTGCAATGAGCATGGTTCCCCCATGCACTTGGGAAGAAACAGTAGGTTTTTTTGGGTCAGTAAATGAAAAAGTAAGGGAAAAACCCCAGGCACTATTATTCCAGAGCTAGCAAGTTCATTCTCCATATCATGCCCCGAGACATACCTCAACTGCTTTGTACCCCTGAAGGTGTTCAGGTGAGAAAGAAGAGCTGCTGCCTGCCTCTCTCTGGAACAGATCCAGTCCTCTCTGCATTGACTGTCATCCTTCTTGTACCCATGTATAAATAACCTTGCTTAGGTAATATTCTCCATATGGCCATCCTACTGCCACAGGTAGCAGAGACCGGTAGAAATATAAGGAACTTCTCCCTGGTTCAAGGCTAATTAGGCTTGCTGCAAGCTTTATAGGAAGCAGGTGGGTTATGGGGCCATCCATAGAAAGTGCATAGAAAGAGGCTCTGAATTCTACTTTTCACCCTCCAGATCCTTTGATATAAATTTGCTGGCAATGACTCCCTTCAGGCATTCATTCCTCACCAGAAGTCATGATGTGGGTTAAAAGCGCTTTGTTTAAGGGAGCTCTGAGGCCATTTCCATGCAAAGCAGGTTCCCTAAGGAGACAAAGGCGTTCAGCCTTGTTCTCTGTATAGGGTGTTAATCAGAATACAATTTTCTAAAAGCACTGTTTAGTTTTGCTATCTTGTATTGTTGACTTCTGTTGGTACTCTGCCGTGTGGATGATTTGCATTTTCACTTCATCATATTTTTTTTCCTCTCCTTATGAAGTGGCTATGTATATTTTACAGCCCTCTTTAAGATCAGGTGGCCGAGTAAGAGTTGCAAAAAAGAATATAGCAAACATTTTAGAAGATACTTTTTTTCATTTTGTCAAAATGAGCCACAATCAAACATATTTATATTGGGTCAAAAATAACATTAAAACAGGGTAATTTTGCTGTCTGCTAGCAATTTTCCATTCTCAAGAAGCAGAATAAGTTTTGTTCAAAACAACTCAATCTCTACTCTTCTCACTAATGTACATAGTGTTTGATAATGCATTTCATTATGTAAACCTTGCTTTAATGCTTCTCATTACTTCTGCTCAAGTAACCTTGAATAAATGTAGTATCTGGCACAAGATGCTATTCCTGTGGCATTGTTTCAAAACTAGTGCCTTTGTGTTGCACAAGGTGGATCTTTCAGTGACATGGCAGAGCCTCCACTTTAAATCTTCAATTTAGGAAAGCTGTTCCATGTAAAAAAAGCCCGACATCCTACATGAACTTCTCGATCCCCACCCCAGGGCATCAAGCCAGCAATGCAGGATTAAACCTAGTTTTGAAAAGGTCTTGAACTGAACAGGAATGAGAAAGTTTTGATTTGGGGACTATATACGGAGAGCATTAGGGAAAGGTCTTTAGTCCTGTCTGTTTGCAATCTAAAATCATTGTGAAAATACTTTCTTTACTTTGTTTGCATGGGCAATCAGAGAAGCAGGAGAGAAGGAAGGAAATGAGAGACTATCTAATCATGCTTCTATAAGTGTCCTCCAATACCTCGCTAATGTGGCCAGGGGTACTATTTCAAAACTGAAGTAGACAAATGTGGTGCTTCTTGTCAAGTTGTAATGGGAAACTAACATGCACCAGGCTTGGCTAGATGGCTCCAGGAAAGCTTGACTCTAAGTGTGCAGCCATACTGCATCGTTTGCTGCGTCAACAGCAGCCAACAGAAATGACAGCTGGAGCTGTCTGTAACATAGCACTGTCTTCTAGGCTCTAAAACCTCAAAGAAATCCCTCATTCATCTCCATTGTATCTATCCTAGGGATGATATGATATGATATGATATTATAACCACTTCCCAGCATTAGCAATATTTTGGTAGATGGTACAAATTGTCATGGTATACAAAGTAAAAGAAGGGAGGGAAGAGAAGTAGAGATTTGGATACTTTATTGTAGCACTGCTTAACTGCTGGTTCGGTCCCAGGCTCTGGGAGGATCTTTCCAACCAACTGTTTCTGAGTCAGAAACTGAGTGTGGCAGAGTTCTGGGTCTAATTTGTTCCAGGGACCACCTCCAAAAACAGTCACATTTTGTTTTGGTCTCTGGCCCTGTTTTATTTATCAGCATAGACATAGCCATTGGGTTTGGGTTGGCATGTGGTATTATGAGGCTTTTCCAGACAGTTCTGCTTCTCAGTGACTTCACCTTATCAAACATCAGCTTCAAAATCCACCCTGTCAAAATCCCTATCTGCCCTATTTCCTCCATCCAGCACAATTTCCAAATGTCTGTGATCTACTGTTTTATACAAATGCTCATCTTGTGGTCTGTGTTTTCTGTTCTTGTTTTGTTGGGTTTATGGGGGTTTTATTATTACCTATGCTTTGTTTTTGTTTGTTGTTCTTGTCATTGTTTGAAATTCTGATCTGAACTCAAAACAAAAAAACCAAGAGAGATGGTGAAACTGATTTTTTCACTAGCATGGCTTAGCCAGCACAAGAATGTGTAGAAGAAAAGTTTATAAGAAAAAGTTTAAAATATATTTCAATACTTTGCCTTATACTAATTTCTATTAGAAACATAAAATGCAATAGCTAAGGTTTCAAACTTAAGATTTAGCAATTTTACGGCATCCAATTGTTTTTAATCAAGCAAATTTGATTTAGAGGTAGATCATACCTCTCAAACTTTAAGATTATTTTATTTCCTTTTAAAGAAAGTAGAGAATCACGTCTTTGATGGACATAATTGTACTTTGTGAAGGCTTGGAAAGTGGCCTAGAAGCTCTTGCAATCAGTGACCTTAAAATTAAAGGAATGAAAGTATGTATTGGTATAGGAAAACAATATATTAATGTGGGAAATATGAATATTGATTTGGAGTCCATGTAATGGACAGGATGGTTTCCACAGTTCTTTTGGGAAGGGAGAGGTGCACATGGTAGCACTACCTGTCCTCAGCAATTTCCTGTTTGAGTAGTCATTCATGGCGGTGGCATATACAGTAGAAAGTATTCACAGGTATTACCATCCTTGCAATGCTTTAGGAAAATGCCTTTCTTCAGAATTTTAGAATTTCTTTGTTTGAAATTACACATATTTTCCTTCAGAAAGGAAGGAATATTTGTGTACTACAGAGAGGATAAGGTTACTCAGTCCATCCAAACTGGTCTTTGAACTGCATCTGTTTATTTTTGGTACCCTATGGCTGTAGGACTTCACCTGTCTCTTACAGTCATACTTAGTCTAAGGTTCAGCAGCTTTTTTGTGCAGTTTACCATTCCTTTTATTTTCTACTGACCTTTTCAACTGTTATGTTATGTTATCTAACAGGCATAGTTCCTTTTCATTTTTGGATTTAGATGTTAATGAGGAATTAATTTGTTCCTGTGATAGCAGAAAAAGTTTTCATACTGACACTTATGAGCATATGCTGGACAATAAATATTATGAAGAACATTTTGGTGTTGCAAATGCTCTTAAGTAGCAAGTACATAGACCTATACTCACAGACAATCCACCAAAGCTCTTTTGAACATCATGGCAAATCTCTAGCTTTGATACAAGTGGGAGGAGTGACCTATTCTTGTGTGCAAAAGAGTTACACTTTGGTCAAATTATCCATTATTTTGGTTTTGAGTTGCTTGATTTCTGAAAATATTTAGGGCATGTTGAGAAATAAACTCTTTGTTTGACAAAGGTGCTACACAGCAAATCATATCCTTCAGGATTTCACACTTGAGAATTTTTTTTGTATCTGTTAATCTTCTGTGTCAAACAATTACCTGCCTAAGGAGAAGTATGTGGAGGGATGTGATAGGTCAAAGAGTATTTAATTAAATATATAAGAGGATCTCAAAATCATGGCTCTGGGGTTAATAATTAATAAAAAATCATGTATTTCACACATTTGTATTCATGGGACCTCCAACCCCAGAATCAGTGTTTCTGCAAGCCATTAACCTTATAATGTAATACTAAGACTCCAATTCAATTGATAACACTAGATATCAATTGCTCCAAAAGTCTGAACTTTTTCTGCATAAAGTTTATATTTTAAAAAGGGCTGGCATTTTGCAGTGTTGACAGCACAACATGAAAAGTCCTACTGAGCTTGTCTATACACGTTTTGCTATGGCTGAGCATAAAATTCTTTGCTATGCAACTGAATGAATATCAAAAGAGAATATGAATACATGTACCAGAGAAATGAATCGTTTTTGAAAGGCCTTTCCTCTGAATGAAAGAAGAACAAAGCAAGATTCGCTAAGAATCAGCAAGCTGGTTATATTTTTTTCTACCTTGTGTGGCTCCAAGGTTTGTCTGGGTGCCAGTTAACAAATTAGGTCATTGATATGTTGTTTCTGCATATGGAATAATTCTTGATAACTGTATGGTCTGTCCACACATGTGAGACTAATCTTTATTTCCAGTATTCTTCTTTCTCATTTGGGGAAAGAGTTTTTACTGTCAAAACAAAATCTACTGATGCAGATTTCACCCCCTCACCTCCCTCACCCTCACCAAATAAGAACAAATGAAAAGGAAGAGCTTGTGAGAAGTTATTTCATTTTAAAACCACCTCTCATCAAAAAGAATAATAAATAAACCTGAAAACCGACTCTCAATCCTCTTAGGCCTGTTATGTTTCAGTAGAGGAAAAGGACACAGTGTCATTTTCAGTGACAGGTAGGTAAAAAACCTTTTTAGAAATTTAAACAGCTAACCACAATGTATTAAAGTAAACATATATATATTATTATAAGTCTATGCTTATTTCACGAGCCTAGGTTCTCTTGGAGTATGGAGAAGTAAATGCAAAGCATTTCCATTTACTAAAAGCAAAGCTGCAAAATGCTATTGTTAAGATCAGGTAGTGATTTAAAATCAGGCAGTGATGGACACATGTCTTGCACACGATGACTTAGCAGGAACTCAGCTTCCTCCCCCTGCTTTTCAATTTTTATCATCTACGAGTTTGCCAAATGATGTGTACTGATGGTGTCTACATTTGGTCCCCCTTCTGGATTGCCTCCTTTCTCAAGTTTTCCCAGCTTCTCATGTGTTCAGCAGATTCTCAGCCCCCAGCAGCAGCACCGCACAGCCCTGTGCCTCCACATGGCCACCTGGCAGGGAGACAGACTGTCTCCCGTTTTCATCTCCCGCTCCTCCTCTCCCACCCGGATTGACCAGCAAAAGAGGCAGAGGAGGAGAGGGAAGGGGAAGTGGTGGCTGGCAACATTTCCTACAGGAAGGTCAATTAAAGGCTGAGAGTTGGGAAAGAGAGGATTAAAGAACTGACTGGGCTGTGATGGTGTGTAGGGAGCAGGGAGCTGGGGATGACTTGGAGAAGTGCAAGAGAGGAGGGGGAAGTGAATTTGGCCACAGGAAGAGTGTGCAGTAGGGAGGATGAACCACAGGAATGGGGACGTTGGAAGCATAGTGAAGGCAAGATGATTGATGATAATAACTGATAATTTAAGGCAAAGGAGACACAGGAATAGGAGAGCAGAATAAGACAAGATATTAGGATTTTCTGTATCCTGTCATATGAGACAGCCCCGCCACACTAATCAAGAATTTCAATATAGTAATTCTTATTTGAATGTAAATATAGTAATTCTTGTTTGAATGTCATGTAAGATGTTGATAAGTAGGTTTTCTGTAAATTATAAGTTAGGTATGTCAAATGGGAAGAGAAGGTACCTTGCAATGGAAAAACTCAGATAAAATGTACACTATAATACACGTTATTGTGTGAACAGACAGTGTATTTCCATATGTTTTTCTTTTAAATTGTCCTTTTAAATATTTTTGCCATGTAGGTGTTGTCAGTTTTTGTACAATACCTTATCTTTTGCATGCACTTTCAGAAGAATAAATGTTAGTTCTATGCAGCCAAACAAAGGATTGCCAAAGAGAATGTTGAAGAACTGAATCCTTTGTTACAAGTCAATACGTGTATCTATATATTTATGTATAAATATTTATATTTCAGCAAATTATAGGCTGCTGTGAGTGGGCTGTATAGAAGACTGAATGATAAATCAGGCTTGTTTTAGCCTTTGAAACATGACTTTATTGGATTGGTATTTATAGACAAAGCACACCTCAAATGATTAGTTCCTTTTTTGTTTGTAATCATTATTAAATATTCAGAGCAGTTATTCCTTAACAATCCTACATTAAATTAACCCCTGATTATCTGCACTAGTTCTTTGGCCCTGGTCATAACTATACCAACCTCTCCAAGATAAATGTGTTATAGAAAGGATGACACTCTAGCAATCTGGGTGCAAGTTAGTCAGTGCCAATAAAACCAGACTAACCAAGTTAGTCTGTTGTTTTGACACAGAAGACAGAGTATGGGTGACCTTGGAGAAGCCACTGAACAAACAGTGAGTTTTTCTGGTTTGGCATTACTGTGTTGGATTAAGAAACTGCCACCCCTAAGAGCTTGTTCCTAGCCTTCCTATTGTATTTATTTGTCTAGAGAATTTGAGATTTATTGATCTAGAACAAAAAAAATGCATGATGATTTAGTGTACTCACCAGAGGATGGGTGTGCTCACATCCTGTCCCTCTTTAAGGCTTGTTTACATGAAGAGTAAAAAAATGTATACTCACAGCAATAGCAATTTCCGCTTCTACATATTGGGGTTGGATTGCAGTTTATTCTCAGAAATAGTAATGGTTTTGTCATCCGGTTTAGTTTCACTAAATCTTCCCATTTTTGGAAAATCAGGAAGAGATACTCATCAGCCTTGCTATTTTTGGTTTATTTATTGTTTTGTCCTATAAGAACATTCTTCAATACAGTTAGAGATGTTTTCTGAAGGGATTGACAGTTACACAGAATTTATTGTCCAGTGTGTCTGCATGAAAGAGCATTTTTACCTTCATTAATGAAGTCTTAGTGCAAGCTTGTGGTGTTAATGTACAAGGAAAGGAAAGATTTCTTCTGACGCTGAGTAAAATACATTCTGCCAAAAGATCTGTTCTGGGAGTCTATACAAAATTACAGACATGCTGTGCAAGGTTTTTATAAATGAATAGCAAAGGTATTTTTTGCCATGACATTCGTGCAAATGGAACTGAACGAACCATGGAGACGCTTCATCCTCCACGTACTCTGTCTCAAAAGGGTGTGTTACTCTTCTTCTCACTGCAGCTCTGCATTGTCTCGTCCCTCCGGGGACACAGCTGATACTAATCTCTCACCTTGTGCTGCAGTCAGACAGAAGCTGTATTAATAATGACAATGACACATCCTTTGCAGCGTCTTCCTGCTTCACTTGGAGCCTTCTCAGATGTTATCTTCATTGTTTCATAGTAGCTATAAATACAAAAGTATTTACAATGAATTGTTTCCAAACAATTAATTACTGAACTGTGAGCTAAGTTTATATTGGCTTTGTTACTCTCAAACTCAAAAGTGAGAGCAGAATCAGTTAGATAAATGCAATTCTTCATATTTGGGGCATGAAAGATATCTGATCTATCATCATGGAGTGATTTTCATGCGCAAAAGATGAGGTTGCATCTTGGACAAATGTGGCCCTGGATAATTTCAGGTTGGAATATAAGCACTAAGTAGAAAAACCAAAAGACTTGAATTTTTCATTTGGTAATTTTATTCAAATTAGATTAATAATAATTAACATACAGGCTACACCTTTTCTTGTTTGTAAGTCTCAAAGGGGTCTAGAAGTGGATAACACTAACATGTCAAAAAATGGAGATTCCAGAGATTAGTTTACATGTCCAAGTCACATTGCTCTTCAACAACAGACTGTCAAAACTAGGTCTTTAACTCTTGAGACAGGAAATTTCCACCTCTTTGGATGTTTTCAAGTGATGTTGGGGTTTTTTGGTCATAAGCCTCAACAAAAAGACTAAGTGTCTTAATAACAGATATGAATGAATACAATTAGGTAAAAGATATGTTTAACCTAATAATGTTTTCTCTTTAATTTTCACACAGAACTAGCAGCAAAAGCTCTCTGAAGATTTGGAAAGGATCAAGTTTAATGTATTGATTTTTAATTGTGTATCCCAGAATTCATAAATTTGACTAGCACTTATCTAACTACCAAAATTGTCAGTATCTCAGATTGCGTGTAGAAACCTTGTTCTGAGAAAATCGAATGTAATTCTGGGCTATATATACTCTGTAATTGTTCCTTTTTACCCAAAAATGGTGCGAAATATACTGTTCTACAAAATATGGTATCATGCAAAATATGGTATACTACAAAGTAATAACTCAGGCATTTCAGATGAATTTGAACAGCAAAAGGGTTTGCTGGAAAGGATATTCGTGTGTAAAATCATATGCAAGGGGTGATATTCCTCCTCTACCAAAGGGAGTTTTTATGTGACGCTGAGTCAATGTGAAAAAAGGTTTTTTTCATTATGTGAATAGAGACTGAAGTGATGTTTCTTCTACTGTCGTAGGTGTGCTACTGATCTACTTTGGTTACTCTGAGAAGCCTTTTGTTCACCGTTAAAATGGGAATGCAAACATAGGGAGAACAAACCTGAAGTTGAGCACTACAGCAGGGTCAGACTGGCACAAATAAGGAAGTGCTGAGGCAATGATGATCCTCGCCACTATGTGCAAATCTAGAAGCTTTTCATTGCTAGTCATTATGGAATTTTTCCCCTTCTTTTTTCCTGTGTAGCATGTTCATATAAATAGGAGGTTGAGGAGGAAGGAGATTCAGGAGATGGAGCAATCCCAGAGGAGCTATCAGCAGAACAAAGGAGATTATGGAATTCCCCAGAACTCCACCTCTCATTCCTTCTATAGACATGCAGTTTTCTGTCTCTCTTTCTTTTGGGAGCCAGGTTGCCAGGGTAAGGCAATGGTAATTCTGCTGCCACTGTGGATGCAAAGTGTTGTGTTTCTTACTTTCACTATGGGAAGGTAAAACTAACTTTCAGTCAAACACTGCAGTTCAATATTTGGTAGAGGATTTTAAGCAAAAGGGTTTTAGCAGGGTCCAGTGGACAGTGATTTTGAGGCTGACAAATGTCATATCGCAAAGTACCAAGCACCCTCTCATGAAGACAGTACAAAATGCTACTCAGAGCTTAAGAGACACAGAAAACCTTTCAGAAAATGCCATTTCTTTCAGCCCCAAACCTTTGGAATCATGAGCCAGGGCACGTTAAAGAAGCTGCTAACCCCAAAGTGCTGAGGGATGAAGTCAGGCAACTGTTAGAGTATACACGAGGAAATGATGTCATGCAGCACAGGAGATATATCCTAACCATGACTGTCTGCATCAGACCCTTCTCTTGAAAACATCAGCATCACCAGCACTTCTTTTAGTTCCCTGAGAAATATTATTGACTCCACAGTGTCAGTCAGAGATAAACAGAAATCCAATTTCCTGTTCCAAGATGGGGAGCAGTGGTTCAAATGCATTAAGCTCTTGCCTAGATTGTATCTTGCCAAAAACTTAAGATTAATTATTAATTCTTCTTTGTTAAGTGCAGAATATATGCTTGGTGGTCTGTAAAGCATTCGGAAAGCCAGCACCTACAGCTAATTGCTTTCAATTTCCATACCTGACCCTTCCCAACCATGCTTTCCTATCCCATTGAAACTCTGAATGAAAAAGGTAATTTCAAAGACAAACAATTTACATAGAAAGATTGTGGCAAATATAAATATTTAAATTAGAGTCGTCTCAACTGGATATAGAGAGGAGAACTGACATGAATATACCTGCAAAAGCCAGTAAATAGAAACACGGGAAAGTAAAATTCTGTAGTTGTATATTCATTGTGTTCATAAAGTCAGTTCCTGGCTATAATCATTATACTTTGATTGTTATTTCTAGTTTGTGGGAATAAAGAGAAACTAATTTTTTTTAACAATAGGGATTGGAAAGAAAATGAAACATCTGTGGTCTCGTTGGGATCTGAGTAAAGCCAGTAGTGCATTTTCCATTAACATGAATTTAATAGGATCTAAATTTGATTTAATTTAATTCTCAGTTTTCTTTAATGCATTTTATAATGTAGTTTAAAGAGGCTCAAATTTGACATGATAAAACATTTCCAAATACAATGCAGCTAATATTCAAATAATAGTTATGCCTAGAGGTATGTTACAGTGGTTGATACAGATGTCAAGAGAAACTGCTCTCAAAGCTTGTTGGTATTTAGAATGGCGTGTTAGTGTGGCTGCTGTGGCTATGCTGGAGCTGCAGCTAAACAGGTCTTTCATTGGCAAAGCTTGTACTCATTTTCCAGACAGAGGAAGTCATGCTAGTAGAAGATTTTTTTTTTTTTTGCATTATAAGTCAATAACCATTAAGCATTTCTGTTACTTGTTTTGTGTGACTCATTCAGTGAAGTCCCTGTCTCACTTGCCACTCTGCAGCATCTGTAACACAGGTGTCACTGTTTTGGACAATATCACCCCACCTGTGCCAGCACAGGATGTCCCCAGAATAGAGGAGTTTGTGACCTGAGAGCAGAGTGTTAATGCTTTCTACAAATATCAGAGACTCCCAGAAGTCCAACTAGAAAAATGCTCTCTCTAACTGCAGCCTCTTGCCATGTTCCTATTTTAATTTGTTTGTAATCATTCAGTGCAGGGAAAAAAAAAAAAGTAGATCTGTTTATTTTGGTGGGTATAATACGGTTTCATAGAGATTTAGCTATTTAACTAATAAGGAATTAATAGCTATAGAAAGTTCACCTTAGTAACACAAGAAGGGCAAGACAATTTGAAAGAAGTAGTCTGAGAATGTGAGACATGAGCCTGAGTGGAACATGGAAGGAGAGTCTGATGGAGTTTTGCAGTAGGCTGCAAGAGAAGTATAACTGCTGTGTGCTGAGATCTCTTTTCTGACTGAAATAGAGCGTTCAGAAAAGTGTGCTGAATATACTCATGTCACTGCTTATATGGGCAGCAATTACTTCTTTGTTGTGCTGTCATAAAAGTAGCAGGGAAGTGTGATCCATATTCATATTGTATGTCATTCTGCATACATACATTTTGCAATATGAAAAGAGGGAGAATGCAAGCCCACTGGAACCTGGCATATTAAGCTTGTTTCATTTTTTTGCTATTTCTGTATAGAGGGTATAAATTTGGAAAAAAAAAGTGCCTGAAAAACCTCTTCTTATGCTGTAATAACATGGTGGTGGTGAAACTATTTTGCCTGCTCCTTTTAAAGGAATGCTTTGTTTTAGAACATAGTCAACTGAGGGCATGTTTCTAATGCAATTTCTTTATCCACTTATTTTTTGGGGGACTCCAACATGTGTTTTTCCTCTTCCACTTTTTAATATTTTGGTCTCTAGTGAATACACTTCCTTCCTTTAGTTAGAGTCCACAAATGAAGACCTTTTCTTTCTCTGATTGCAGATCAGCTTGCCAAGAAACAAACTCTAACTGGAGAACATCACTTTAATTTATTTATGGGATACAGATGACAAGGAAGTCTGTCCTCTTCTCAGGCTTTTTGGAAAGCTTTGGTCTGACCCAACCCAACAGAGTTCATACAGCAAAGGCAAACTATACCAGGAACCAAAGCCAATAGTCACTGCAAACCTATGAACCAAAACATTCCTTTAATGCTTGAATTTCCCTATAATTTGTGTAGATTCCCTTTTTGTCAATGAGGCTTGCAGTGGATAACTAGCTTAGTGCAATCAGACTAAACAACTGTGCTATTCATTCAGCAATTAGATGATAGCAGTAATGCATGCTTTATGGTTTCCGTTCTTCATTCTTTCCTTTCTTTTAAAATCCTTGGAGACAAACCCTGAGATGTTTGGCAAAGAGGAGGCTCTTGCTGAAAGATATCTTTTTTTTTTTTTTTCCCTTTAGTGCTGTTAATAAGTTCTAATCTCAGAAGCAGAACATCAGATCTACACAGGAAGAAATGATCAGCGGGAGAAAAAGCAACTCTACAGTCATTTACATATATGAACATTCACTTTGATCTATTTAAATGCTGGAGGAAGAACTTTTTTTTTTAATCACCAGCAGCATATGGCTTAATTTAGAATAAAATAAGTATATTTTGAATTGCAAATAGTTTTAGCAGATATATAATGAGGTATGTTTACTCTATAAATTACTTGAGAGGGACATGGTGCTAAAAGTGAAGAATTTTGCTTTTGTTGCAGAAGATAAATCTTTGTGAAAGGGTAGGTTTCAGTGCTTCAGCTTACAGTTAGAAGTTTAAGCTTTGGCCAAAATCAGCTGTGATTTTTATCCTTTCCTTACTGCTGCACATAACTTCTCTGTGTTTGGAAAAACTGGATATATATGTGTGGTTAACTTGATGACATTATTAGTGTCCTAATAACTAAAGGGCAAAGTTTACCTTTGGGTGTATTAAAAAAAAAAAAAAAGTTTAACTTGTCAATAAAAATATTATACTGCTTAGGTAATGTTCTCTTCATATAGTTAGAAAGTAAACAATTGCTTATCTGCCTTTGCAATTTCTTATTCTGGCAATTCTTCCTTTGTTTTATATCAGCTTCTGTGTGACCTCAGACAGATCAAATAAATTCTCTGTGTTCTACTTTCCTTATTTAAGGGCTAATCCAAACCCCACCAAACTCAATGTGGGCACTGAGAGATTAAGCACTGGCAGATCTAGCTGTTGCACCTTAGAGCATTACAGCACCCAGATGTCTTTGCTGTCTCTTTTCAAAGGATTACTTCCCCAATAGGAGGCAAGGAAGGATAGGATATGAGCCATGTGTCAGTTGCCATGGTTTGCTGTACAGAATACTAGATTAAATTGCAATGAAGGTATGTGCTCCTTAATAAACTGAGCTGTAAATGTGACAGTTGAGGCACGGATTCATATCCTGTTCTGTTCTGCAATATTGGTGATGACCTAAGACAGATGGCCAAGTCAAAAACATAGGGTAGTTACTCCTCTAATGATAAACATGAAAGATATCTGCCAAAGTTCTGAAAATCCTGTCTGTATACATCAAAAATGTTAGAAAATGCTGATTTCTTTAAACTGCTTGAAGATACTGATAAAAGGCAATGAATAACAATAAAGAATCATTGTACATCTCAAGGGAAAAATGGTTACATTTAACTTTGAAATGCTGAAAAGGGAAAGACATGGGAAAAAGGAATGTCCAACTGACTCCAAGTACATTGGATTTCTATTCAGACCACTTCATTTGGTTTCCAAATATGCTGTTGTGAAACACCTTTCAGCATAAGGACAGTCGTTTTCTCACAGTGACAATCAGTCTTGACAACATGAATGTTTGTGAGGACTTGAAACGGAAATAGAGAAAAAATAGAGTAATGAGAAGCTAATGGGGCAGCTGGCATTCCAGCATGGTTTGTACTAACCCCTGAGTTGAAACACCTTCTTAATGTCAGGACACTCCTCGGAAGCTGCTCTAGTGCCTCTCTAATCACCCACTTGAGTTCAGTGAGCTCAAGGTCACTCCACGTTTTTTTTAGATATTTAGCTGAAGTGCTCATGATTAGAATCTTGTTGCCCTGGGTTTCCTGTCTTGTCAGTGGTCAAGGACAGATGTTCAGAATTAACTGGCTTTCTCTCCATGATGAGTGACGAAGGAGAAGGACCAGAGGAAATGGCCCCAAACTGTGCCAGGGGAAGTTTAGAATGGATATTAGAAAAAGTTTCTTCAATGAAAGGTTGTCAGGCATTTGAGCAGTATACTCAGGAAAAGGGTGGAAATGTTCAAAAAAATGTATGGCTGTGGCATTTGGCGACACAGCTTAGAGAGATGTTGGTGCTGGTTTACGGTGGGACTTGATGGTCTTAGAGAGCTTTCCACCTTTAATACTTCTATGCAGTATGGAGTATTGGGCTGTGGTCTGCCTTTTCTCTACTGACACCTTAGAGCAGCCTTATTGTTACAAAAGACAAATTTAAGCACTGCGTTGCCAAAAGAAGAATAGTTCAGAGTTTTTGTTTTCAAGTCCAAAGCTGCAATCTTTATGCAAATCCTTCACATTACCTCTTCTTTAGTTGAATCAAATGTAATATGATACTGGTAAGAGTAGCAGGGCACAATGTGAATGGTACCAAATCACAGAGGGCTAACAGTATAGGATCAACACAATATTGGTTTAGATGTTACCAAAAAAAGAGAGAAATTTAACCCCTACTCCACTGAAAATCAATAGAACTAGTCACATCTGCATGTTAATCATTAAGGCCTGTCTTAATGTAGTGGATGAAAATTAAAAATTTCAGAAAACTCTTACTAGTTACTAGATCACGTATCCTACTTAACCTGAAAGAAAAGAGCAGTTGCAGAAGAGAAACAAGTATACAAATTCTCCCACATTATACAGTGTTTGTTTAGTAAGTACAGTCTTTTAAACACAGGAAAACACAAATGGAACAGCTGTTTCTGCAGGTTAAGGCTAAAAAAAAAAAAAGAATAATTTTATAAAATTATCTTGTGGGAGAACCAAAATTTAAATGCAAAATGCTCATAAAAACCAGTGATATGAAAAATATACTGTTTATTTTACAATAGAAACATTCTTACTGGTAAGAGTGTGGCATTGGTTGAGTTCCGGCTATAGTGAAGTCTTGGAAATAAATGTGTGGTTTTACAGGATACAGGCTGTCATACTGCCTTTGAGCTTGGTGTTTTTCACTTCTGGGACATAAACAGTTACCAGTAATACATCATGAATAAATTTACTTTATTTGTACTGCTTAGAGTACAAATTTGTTGTGTGTCATTATTTGAAGTTTGGTGTAAGTCTCAATTGAAACATTAAACTTCTTATGAACTGGAAATCTTGGAAATCCTTCAGAGGAAGGCTTTTATTTATGATATTGTAGTCAGTGTTTCCATTATTTCCCCCTATTTTCAGCGATTTATAACTTAGTTGTAAAAAAATCATTCTGGACTGAAATTTGGCATATGGGATTGAACTCAAAGAATGCTGTTTTTGCCCAGTTTGAAAGTAAGTGGATCACTCATAAACTGGAGAATATAGAAATGATTAAATGTATTCTTTAGGGGTTGTCTTGCTTTATGATTATGTTGCATTGCATTGTACAAGTTTTCTACAATTAATTCTGTATTAATAACTTTATATTTCCACATTCCTGTTTCTTGGATAAAGAATAGAGTGTTTACGGCTGTGTTTACCACTGAAATGTAGTATGGTTGAGTGTTTCTGTAGCCCCTAGAAAAAATGGTGGTTACCTCTCCTGAGTAGCATAGCTCACTAGTTTGTTGCATAGATGAAATCTAAGCAAATGAAATGCCAATAGAATGACAACTTTTGCCAGCTAGACATTGCCAAAAGCCAAACAGCCAACAATAAATAAATATGCAAATAAATAAATCCCCAAATAAAAAACAAAACAAAACAAAACAAACAACCTCAAACCCAAAACAAAGCTCTAGATGAGAATGAGTATCTTCGAGGCAGCATAACTAAGGCATTCGGGTTTCTGCAGTAAAGTATGGGAGAGGGTGATTTCTCATTATTTTCACGATCTCCGGTTCTGTTCCTAGCTCAGAAAATGACAATCTTTTCACATTCCTATTTCTTTCCTATTTTAACATCACAGTAATGATGATCAAGGGAAAAAAAAAAGGCTCATTTTTGAGATTAGATGATGTTCACAACTGTGCAGAGAAAATTCATGTGGCCAGAGGTCAGTTAAAGTTGAAGCTGGCCAGTACTGTGAGGAACAATAAAAATAGCTTTTAAAAAATATGTTAATAGCAAAATGCAGTCCAGAAATTACATTGGCCAGTTTCTTGATGAGGATGGTCACCTCACTAACAGTAACATAGACACTGGTAACCTATTGAAAAAAGATCCATTAAGACGGTGAAGGAGAAGTTGTGTGAAGAGCACCTGAGGTCACTTGGTTTGTTCAGCCTGGAGAAGAGGAGACTGTGGGGGGAATCTCACTGTGGTCAGGGGAGGCACCTATCCTTTCTTCCTGGTGACCAGCCATAGGACCCGTGGGAATGGCACAAAGCTGTGTTGGGAAAGTTTAGGTTGGATATCAGGAAAACGTTCTTCACGCAAAGAGTGGCTCCCCAGGGAAGTGGTCACAGCACCAAACCTGACAGAGTGCAAGAAGTGTTTGAGCAATGCTCTCAGGCACATAGTGTGATTCTTGGGGCTGTCCAGTGCAGGTCCAGGAGTTGGACTTTGATGATCCTTGTGGGTCCCTTCCAATTCAGGATGTTCTGTGATTCTGTGACTGTATTAATAACTTGGCGTAAAATATCTGAATCAATAACTAGATATAGCAAAATTATGAGAAAAGGCTGAAATAGAATTGCTGAAAATCAACACCTAATTTTGGTACATGTCTATGGATAAAGGAATACAAGAGGGCAGAAATGTGTGCAGAAAGAAACAGGGAAGAGGAATGAGAACAGTGGTGTGTGGACTAAGGGAGGCTGTGATTAAACTGTCAGAGATTAAGGAGTAAAGTTAAGAATTTGGGGAAGGATCAGTTAAGGAAATTAAACCTGTAGTGTTAAAAAAGGAAAAAAATGTATTTACAAAGATTGCCCAAGAAGTGTAAGAAATACCATGTTTGAGAGCAGTTTTATTTAATCTTTTAATTTGTGCTTTGTTGATAAAGTGTGTATGATACAAAATGAGGCATTGGAAACAACAGTTAAATGATACAGACAGAGCTGATAGATTGACAAACCTGAAGGAAAAGGATTCTAATAATTCCTGTTATCACTGGCAAGGTGCCTTCCCAAGAGGGAGGGCAGGATGTGCTAATTAATCACAGCAATGTGATCCAGTACTGGAAAAGGCATACGACACATAGAATATATCAGAGATACAGACTCAGATGAGGTTTTGGTGGGGCTTCCTTCACATTATGTGCAGTTTTGACCATCCATATGTATAGAAATGTGTTAAGCTGAAACAATAAGGCAGGAAAGACAAGATAGCTGGCAAAATGCAGTTTCTGAGAAGAAATTGAATAGCCATGCCATTCAACTTACTGAAATGAAGACTGGGATGAGGATTTCATTACTGTCTCTAAATGTGTTTAGGGCTTAATGCCAGAAAGGCAAAAACTATGATGAGGGCCAATGTTCATATGAAAACTAGATGTATGTAAAATAACCAGAAATACCTGCAAATCAGAAGTCTTTAACTGCTGGAATACTGAACTGCTGGAATACCAGAACAGATTGAATAAACAAACAAACAGCCCAACATTCTCTAAATGCAACTTCATGAGTTCATGAAGGATATCCTATGATATGGATGTCTGTAACAGCAGAAAAAAAAATCTGATGAACCATGAAGTCCTTTTTCTCTTTGGTAAATGGCCTGATTTCTAAAAGTTTTTATTTCTTGAAAATTTAATTGTGTTGTTTTTCTTGAGAATGTTCATAATTTTTCTTCAAAAGTCTTAGCTGCCAGAACCTGGTGACTGGAAATATTTAATAAGTGATAGATTTACTCAATTATGAAGAATCTATTTTAGGGCTATGGTGAAGTAAACTTTCAAACACTTATATTATACACCATGATATGTGTGTTTAATTTAGTGCTGTGGTTGTTAGCCTGCTTATCTTGCTAGTGCAAGCCATGAAAATCAAGGGAGCAACCAGCTGACTCTTGCATATCATCTGAACCACACTTGTGTATTTCTTTTCTCAACCTCCATGACTTTCCTTTTACTCTGCTACCTGCCAGTATATATTCTTCTCCTGACGTGATCAGTGGGGAGCCTTGCATCTATTTAAAACAAAATTTTAAATAGATACATGTATATTTCAGAGGTTTTTCTAGGTTTAGTGTGGCTTCCATGAATCGCAACCTGTATAGCTTTGTACTTATATATTTGAATGACTAATCTTGGCTGGTAGCTGTATTAAATGCAGCATTATTTTTTTTTTTTTGAGCATTGCTGAAATCTTCAAAAGATTGTGCATTTTGTCTATTAACCTTGTGGTATAAGGTGAGACTTCATGATAACAGCTCAGGATGAGGATAAAGATATGTAAGCTAACTGTGGCTTAAAGGAATAGTGGAAACAAAGAAGAAGAGAAGCTTAGAAGAGAGTGACTGAATCCTCTGTTTTATTGCTTATTACATTTCTGTTGGTGGGATTTGCAGTCTGGCAAGCTACCACCAAATTAATGAAGTTCATGGACTGGAATTTCACCCAGAGTGATAGTTATTTGTATTGACATGTATCATTTCCTCTCTGCCCTCTGGCATTTTTTTCTGTACCTGTGCTTTCAGAAACACAGTATATATTTTTTTGCCAGGTCTGTGAGATCGAATCTACTAAAAAAACCATCGGTATTCATCCCCTAATATTAGCTTTGATCTGCCAAACATACTTCGTATCAGTGGGCAAAAAGAGCAGTGTGGGCTGAACGTTTTCCACACCGATTTAGTATGCCATAAAAGCTTGCACAGGCCACTCCTCAGTTCCTGCATAGGCCTGCCTACACTGCAATAAAGTTCTGACAGCTTCTACCTGGATTTAGTACAAGATCAGCTAAGCAGGTGTTGATATCCTTAGCTATATTTTAAGGTCACAATTTACGACACCTGAGACAATACGTCACCTGTGGTTTGCTGTCAAGGGCTGAAAGCATACTTTGCCGCTGCACAATAGCTGTTGATATGTGCTTTAACTTCCTCTATTTCTAGCAAAAATAGAGCCAGGGTTTTGTTTGTTAAAATGTACACCCAGAACTGCCTTTGTTTTTACTTAATTTCATAAGCCTTCCCCTTATTAATCTGACATTTTAGTCAAAACAGGACCATAATATTGAATCTGTAAAACA
The DNA here is from genome assembly GCA_013400175.1 of Phainopepla nitens. NCBI lineage: Eukaryota > Metazoa > Chordata > Aves > Passeriformes > Bombycillidae > Phainopepla > Phainopepla nitens. The sequence goes on from VXBQ01010752.1 coordinate 1,288,801, forward strand.
GTAATTATTTTTACTTGGTGCATTCTGACAGTCTTGCTAACTTCAGTTGTACTCATCTCTTTTTTTTTTTTTTTTTTTTTAAGATTTTATTTTTTTTAAAGTGGACTTATTTTGGGAAGCACTGAGTAAAAGATCCTGCTGATTTATGCCCTAGACAAAGTGACACAAAGTCGTTTACATTCATCCTACCAAAGACCACTCTGAAGCAGATATTTCCTGGGTTATGTGCTCCAAAACGGAGACTGTGAGTGAGCTAACTCTTAATCTGCATGAGCGATCAGCAGTTCAGTATTTGAGTCATTCCCTGGCCTTTTTTCATTCAGCGGTACAGTTATAGCTTTAGGCAATGCCTATATTAGTAAATAATGTGAATCAAGGCCCATCCTCTGGTTCTGGGTGTGTGCACGGCACAATCTGTGCTCATGTAACCAAATATTCTTTTACCTCTGTGGAGGCTGTCTTCATATATAGCAACAACAGAGAGCAATCTGTTGGTTGTGCTAGCTCTAGACTGGGAATGGTCTGGAAGACTGGCATTGAGACCAAAACTGTCAGGGAATGTAATTAATAATGATTAAGTAGATTGGTTGTGAGATGGTCCTTTAGTTTATGTCCTGTCTCTTTGAATTTTACTGTCACACACAGCAGCCATCTGTCCATCTGCAGGCTGGACCTGGATTTCCTTCAGAAGAAAACACTGCTGAACACCTACAGCTCGTCTTATCCCATCCTTCTGAGTTTGGTGCCTTTTGCCACACTTGCGTGCCACTCTCTTTCCTGCTTTTGGCATCTAGTCCAAGATTCCATTTGCTCCAGGCCTGTTTCTGTACTTTATCTCCATTACCCACCTCTTCTGTTCTTCATATTCAGGATGAGTTTTCCAGCTCTCCCTCTAACTCCTTCCCTCCAGCAAGCTTCTTTCCCTGTTCTTATCCTCTTCTGTTTCCTTTTCCTTTTTTTTTTTCCCCCCCTCACCCTACTCCTCCCAGTTTTGCCACATTTCTTCTCTAGTTCTCCTTACCTTGCTTTTTTGCATGGCTTCCAGTCCCCATATTGCCATGCTTTCCACACCTCTACATCCACTCCCAGGCTCCATGGCAGGTCTGTTTTTCTCACCCTGTGTCCTACCAGCGTGTAGCTGGATGTCCACAGACAACCCCAGCTGCTCCTGCTTTCCATGTCCAAGTTACCAGTATCCAAATTTTTTCAGTACCCCTTCCTGTGTTCACATCTTGCATGAATGGAAGAAACAGTCACTAGGGAGGCCCTGTAGGTCTAGTTTTCTTCCCTCACATTTGGGAGAGCAGAAAGTGTAATGGAACTGTGTCATACCCAGTGAGGACCCCCCCTTTCACGGAACCATAATGCCTGAATTTAGGCTCTACTTTACGTAGCCTAAGTGCTTCATAAGTATCTTTCTGTAATGTTTCCTGTTGTCTGGGTTTAGCCACAGAAAGTGTAAAAGAGAAACAAGTAAAGGGGACCTCAGCAGAGATTAGAGTCCGAGACACTGAGCCTACAAATCCATGCTGAATATGTTAAAAAGGTTGACTTTTGAAAATTTTAAATGCAAACGTTTCTGTGCAGACATACATCACTGACAGAGTCAGCTTCCCCGTCTCCATTTTCCTGTCACCCCAAACTTCAAACTTTTACTTTCTGCATGCACTTGGACTTCTTCAGGGAAAGGTTGCCAGTATTTTTTCAACATTACTAAACAACAGATTTTCTTTAACCTTATTCTCAGAAACAGCTGTACCATTTTGGATGAAACTTCCTGAAATATTTCTGCCTCAGGCAGACACCTGGCATGGAAAATTTCGGGCCAAATATTTAAGGTTTGGCAAAGTGATATGCAGCTGAAAACAGGCTTTATAATGAGGAGTGTTGGGTAACTTTAATAAGAAGCAAAATTACCTGCCTCACCCCAGTACCAATCCTAACCAATGTGCCAAGCTCTATGATAAAATGCTTAGTTTAAATGAGAAAAATCCTTACATATCAAAGGACCGAAAATAACTAGGAACACAGTCTTCTTCCAGATATAACAAGCATTTCCGACTTATGGCTTAGTGATGTAAAGAGAATGAAGTAGATTAATAACAAAGCATAAAATGCAATCTTAAATTTGTATCTGTTAGAGAGAAAATGACTGAAGTGTGTGATGTGTACTGACAAAGTATGTAATGCCTTTGTTGCTTAGAACTTATGTGCTTGAGACATTCAAAAGTCAGATGGTTTATTTTCCCCAAACACACCCCAAAGTTTTAGCTGGAAAACCACTTAGACATTAAGATGGCAAATGTAAGTTCTGGACACAATAACACAATTTATTAAACTTTCAGCAAGTCACCCAAAATGTTTAACAACTGCTTCTTCATTTAATTTCCCCTTCCAGTACAAGAAGAACTTAATTTCCTATTTCATTTGTTCTCCTCTCTAAAATATAGCCCTGTCATGGTAGTCATGTTCTTTAAGCAAAATAAGTTGATAAATATGAAGACGTGTAATAAAATTTGTTCTTCTATGCACAAATACAGTGAAATAGCTTTATAGTTTTCGTATCTGTAAAAACATATTTTATTGTAATTTTAATAGAAATAAATTTAAACAATATGTATTTATTTATTAAAAGAGAAGTTAAGTAAAAAATAGAAAAAAGAAAAAGAAAATTGAGGTTAAGATAATACTGATGTTTTGTAGCCTGTCTGCATTTTGAGATTTTTAGGGGGCATGTCTGGAGTGTCTGAATTCTCTTCAACATACAACTTTGGTAGATTTCAGGCACCTAAATATAATAGAATATCCCTATTGCCCTCTTACAAACAGTATGTAAGCTTTAGAGACTCTTAGAAATGTCGTAACACCTGGGCCTGTGTGGGGCCAGGAGCTGGACTTCAGTGATCCTAGTGCATCCCTTCCACCTCAGGCTGTTCTATTCTATTCTATTCTATTCTATTCTATTCTATTCTATTCTATTCTATTCTATTCTATTCTATTCTATTCTATTCTTCTTTTTCCTAGAGAAGGAAACACACTCCCTGAGTATGACCTTCACCTGGGAGAGAAAACTGGGGGCCCAAAACAAGAATTCATGCTTCATTTATGCTTCACCAAAGTCAAGAAGAGGCTTCATCTCCTAGATACTTAAACCTTCCTCATTCAGCCCTGAGTTCAGTTCAGATAATGGGAGATGAAAACTAAGAAATAGCTTAGTCTATGTCCTGTAAAGAAGAAAAGAAGGTTTGCTCCTTAAGTCCGTACTGTCCCGTATCCTGGCTTATGGCTTGTCCTACTGGATCAAATGTACAAACTGCATGGGAAACAGGGTCCTGATCTTCCTCTTTCTCTGGGACTACTCTTACCAGTAGCCTCAGGGAGAAAGTGGGAAACCTAAGGCTTTCCTCTGTCTTTCATTAGAACTGTGTGTAATAGTAACTTGGTAGTAGGGGGAGAGTGGTCAGGTAAATTATTTTTAAGCCGAAGCTCCATGGCTAAAATAAGGGTCCTAAAAGCTCATTTTAGTTTTCTCTACACTTCATGTTGTAGAAGACTATAGAAGCTGGCATGAATTGAGCTGCCTCTGTGACGTGGTGCCTCAGAATCTGTCCTAGTCTGCTTCTATCAGCAGAAAGAGCATCGTCTAGATCTTTCTGTACAAACAATCCATTTAGGTAACATAAATGGACACTGTTTGTATCACCTAGATCCACTTAATAGTGACAATGTTTAATTTCATTTATGCCAAAAGCTCATTAGATTTACAGCATAAAACTATAACTATTAGTAAGAGATGCTGAATCACACATCTAACGTTTGCAAATTGTGGGATTTTCCTTTGCCAATATTACCTTTAATGCATGGTCGCCAATAGAACTATTTAAAAGTGCATTTATCCTTTAAACATGTACCTTTAGGGAAAATAAAAGTACTTATATTAACTCTTCTTCACTGAGTCAACTTATAACACCTGTCTTAAGATACTACAGTAAAAAAACCCTACAAAACAACCCCATACAGGATTACCAAGAATATAGAAATTGTATCTGTGTCAGAACAAGATACGTGTAACTAAAATCATGGTAGACATCCTGACATATTTCATACACCATCACTGGCAAGCAGCTTTTAAAAAATACCAGAAGCATTACACCATGATGGAGTCAGAGGAGTGAAGAGAACAAAGAGACTCCACTTTCTGAGAAGACTGTCTGATGGAAAGGATCATCTGACTGAGAACCATGTCACTGAAGAGAAAAAGGACAAGTCTGTGTAATCAGCAAATGGATGTGTCCTGTCACTTTACAGTGGAAGCGGGGAGGAGAAACTCTCTCTTTTTCTGAGGACTGAGCTGGTAACTGAAATACATGTTGTGTATCACATGTAGCCTCATGTATTGTATCACATGGTAGTGACACAGGAACATGTTTTAGGAATTGCTGTATATTGGGATAGCTGTTAGTCAGCAGGGGAGACATCTTCCCCACTGCTAGGATGTAGTGGTGCTCCACAGGAGGCATTAGGTCAGAGAACTTGACTAACTTGGATGTCTGTACAGACTTTTTACAGCTCCATGGCACATGTGAAATTCAGACAGCGTAGACTGAGTGCCCTGCAATCCCACAGACTTGGTAAAAGTGTAAAACAGCTGTCTCTAATGGCATGACTACAACACGCCGTTCAGCAAATGTGACTTCAGGCCTCATTACTGTGTCTCCACTTCTGACATTTATAGTTAAATGATGTTGATTCCGGCAAGAGACGTTACAATTTCTCTAATTAAAGGAGGGAAAAAAAAAACCAACCCAAAACAATCTTCTTGTTTCTTCCCAGATTGTTTCCATTTACTGCAAATAAGCATGAGTTCCTGCCTGGAAGCATTATCTGCAAACTGCAGTCAGATGTAAAAGAAGCCTAATCAAGCTTGGGAACCAGGCCTTAATTAGACTGCTTGGAAAACAGAGCAGAAGAGCAAACGAAAATTATTAACCATCACTCATGATTCCTGTTTCTAATTTTAAAGAGGAAATCATGCATTAATCAAACTCTAGCCCTAAGCTCAGAGACGCATTTTAGAAGTATCCTGAAACAACAAGAGGAAATCTTTTTAGTGTTTAGAGAAAGCAACTCCTGATCAGCTAATATGTGTAGCACAATATATTTTGACATGAAATAAGCTATTTTTCAGTATGCCTAGATTTTGTTGGATCCAAGAAAAACAAAATCAGTACCAACTGAAACGAAGGCACATGACAACAGTTGGGGTTAAGCCTGGATTTTGTTAAAGGAAAACAGAAATGAAGCGTATGCTGTTTTTCATGGATAAAGGGAAGATATGGAAGGGTAAGAGTAAAAGGAACAGTGTGGTAATATCACTGCTATTGTGTGCTTTGGTCATAGTGAAGAAACTCTGGTTCACATAAACAATTTTTACTACAAGTTATTTCTTACAAAAATAACAAGCACAAGCATAACCTTTACATATTACCCAGAGATCACTTGAGATCATGTAATAGGATTTATCAGAACTTACCTCATAGTTTCTGTTATATTTGGACTATAGAGATAATTTTCTATTTTTTTGGCAAACTCATTTGAATTTTCTGGCTGTAATTCAGAAACTAGCCTTTTCTGGTGGAGTCAGATTGAAGTCTTCAACTTTTGTGGAAATCTCCAGAATGAGGAGAGGAAATGGACTCTAAAACTATATCAAACATTGCACCCGTTCTTGTTGAAACCATCACATTACAAAGAATGCTCACTTTTTTCAAACACAAATATCCCAGCTTCTTTCTTTGAATTACAAACAATGCTTTCTAGAACACACCAATTTTCCCCCTAGCAGTCCAAACCTTTGCCAAGTATTGCCTTTTCAGATTTCTAAAGCTAGTGGTTTCATGAAATGACATATCTAGAAGTGTTGATGGCATAGATGTTTGTGTTGCAATTGTGACTCACAGACCACAGTTACTTTTCTGTGAACAGATTAAAATATGAATGACAAATGAGAAAAGTACAGGGATTTTTTTCACCTATCATGCTATATATGCCGTGCTTTGATGGGACTAAGCAATGAAGTTCAGTGTTCAAAGTTGGTGATTTGATAGAGCATTGTGATCTGGAGGAATGGGCATGAATGAGGGTTACTAAGTACTGAACTTTAGTGATAGTTTTGGCATGGTTTCTTCTAAAATCTCGATGAGTTACCTCCACAGTTTGCACAGTTTGGCCCTAGGAAGAAAATATTCTGAACAAAGTGAAGGTTTCGTACTCCAGTTTGGTGGCATCTCCCTGCATGATATAATGTATTTCAGAGCATTTTAATTTTAATTGAAAAATTAAACTAGCTTTGTTTAGTTGCTTTGGCTGAAATTTTTTTTTTTTTTGACTTGTAAGGTGCAGCCAATTTGGGTGATGCCCTGGCTCCTAGAATTCAGTTGAAATGCTTTAACTAAATTAAATATGACAGGATTTCAACTCCTTATTTCAGTGGATGACTAAGGACAAGATAGAGCATGTCTAGTCTAAAAATTGGTGGAGGAGCCTTGGAGGTGAAAGACAAAGGTTTAAATCCTCTTAGTCTGAAGAAGGAGTTGGACACAGATTTCCCATCTGTGATGTGAGTGCTGTAAATGCCACACTGTTGTGCAAAAATGTAAGAGATAGAGTATAACAAAGTAGCTGAGACTCCTGCTTCATGCTAAAATTAAAGTTGCCTCTACATGTATTATTTGCAGCCCTTTAGTTTAGGCTGTGGTCAGAAGCAGAGCTCAGGTGGTAGGTAGGAAGGACATTTGTAATTCAGAACAGCACTTCTCTTACTTTTACATTCCTGGAGAGTTTTCACTGCTGTGCCTGGGAAGATTTAATCACTTTATGGACAATGAAGAAAATAGTTTAACACAACTTGGAATAATTATATTATCTTTTTAATACCTGTAGCTCTTCTATTTGTCATCTTTCTCCCTCTGGTTTTGAATTTAATCATTGCGGTGTAGCCTTTTCTTCTAAGCAGTACCACAGTAACAGTCTGCTGATATTTGCCTTGTTTTCATAGTTATGGGAATGTACCCTGCCAAGTTTTCCTTTCAGGTTAATATACTATTCTGGGGACTATCATGTGATTTCTTATAGTAATTTTTTTCCCCTGCTTTCTTATCCTATATCTGCAGTTATCCATCAGAACCATACAGCTATCAACACTCTCAACTAAGAGGTGGAAATGAGCCTGTCACTGTTTGTTCTATATTTATGTACCAATGTAATAGCCTAGTAGAAATAAAAATTTGATTTGATTTTGAGTGTGTTCCAGCATTACATATTTATGTGCCATGACCAGTGCCTCATATCTGCTAACCCCACTTTTTTTTTTTTCCTCTTTTTTTTATCTTGGCATTCATTTTTAATCTTTACACATTTGCAGTTATTATTGTAACTACATGTTTTCGGGTAGCAATTGGAAAATTCTAGGTGCTTTCCAAACATTTAAAAAAAAAAAAAAAAAGTTCAGTTTCTTGGCTATTGTAATCATGTCCTTGCAGGTCTATCTCAATGCACCCTCTATGTGAAATATGCCCACAAGCACGTGGCTTGTTTGATTTATAGCTGCTTGTGTTTTTCCAAGTGACTTGACTGTTGAAGAACTCTAATGACTGCTCTGTTTGTGTACTTTAGCTGAAGCTGGCTCAAGTGCTTAGGACTCTGCACACTGGAACAACTTATTCATAAGGTTTAGTTTTGCTTTATGTTCATCTCTGTTTAGCTCCCGTTGGTCCACTTTATTTTTTGTCCTGCATTTGGTAATTCTGAACACTGTGTCTGTTCTGTTGTTCTATTCTTTTGGTAATTTCACCTTGTAGATTCTCAGTGATTGAATAATGGTTTCACTTAAAAACAAACCAGAAAGACATTTGTATGCTTCACTCACTCTTCTGGATTTTTCTTATTGGTCTCATTTGATGTCATTGTTGTGTTATGATGGAGGCTTGGCTGCAACTGTAATCATTAAAATAATTAAAAAAAGAAAAAATTCATCACAGACCAAAGAAGAAACCGATAACAAGCACAGTGTTTCAGTCTTTGTTTCCAAAAGGAGCTAATCTGGAGCTCTGAGAGCACTGCACAAACTGCCTCTGAAATAGATATAAATATATATTCTACAAATAAGATCTAGTTTCTCACACAAAGTAAGAGCTTATTGCTTCTCCTTGTCGTTGCTCTACCAGACTTTTCCATATTTTGAGCTTTATAAGGCTGCATGCACTCTTCTGTTGCATGCTTTGGTGCAGGCTGAAGTCCTAACCTACCAATTACCCAGACTGTCCATTGATTAGAATTTGCTCTTACTTTTACCAAGACTGTGAGCACAGCTTTGCATTGCAAGGAAACTGGGATGTAGGGATTGTATACATGTAGGCTGCAGCCTTGCAGGAGCTGTAGCATGTCTTCTGGATTGGGAACTGGAAAGGGCTCCTTGCTAATCATACTACAGCTGCTTACAGCAGATGCTTGAACAGCAATCAAGCATGGGGCATGACTGCTGAAACCATATAAGAAGAGCTTTGGAATGTGACTGTTAAATTTTTCTTAAGGAAAAAGAACTAAATGTATTTTGCAGCAGAGAAATGTATACATTTGTAGGTGAGAAGTATTCAAGAAGACTCTGTTAATACTGAAGGGGCTTATAATACAATCAAGCATTTTGTTGTATTTGGGGACTTTAGGACAGGGAGGAGACAATCTTCAAAATTGTGTCATTATCTTACTGCGTGGAAAGCTGTTTATCAAGCTGGAACTGGTTGCTGAGGCTTTGTCTAAGTGTTAGGTCAAACACAGCTGTGGATTGGTCTAGCCTGTGTAGATGCTCAGGGCCAATTCTCTTGGGAGAAGATATATCATGTAGGAAGCTGCTTTGAATAGTTTAAAACAGATGTAGGGGCAAGGCTATAATGAATTGATGAGGACAACAATGGATCCAGTGTTTGAGGCTGATTTCTGGCCTGGTTTTATTCACCAGTAGAGACAAAGCCTTAGAAGTCTGGCTGCATCCCTTTTGTCTCAAGCTGGACTTAGTTCTGCCTTATGGAAGACAAGTTCCAAGCAGCTAATTTATGTCAAGTGCACACAAGGTAGAGGGTTCAGCCATTTCTACATATTCATTAGCAAAAATTGCTCACCTGAGATGTTCCCAGTTTAGCTTTGCTTTACTACTCTATTGCAGAATTCCTCCCTTATCTAGGACAAAGTAGCTTCCATGAAAATATTTTGCCCACCAGTAAAATGAAAACTGCATCTATATCAGTGTTATAAGGTGCTGACATGCTTCAGGAACAGGGCTTCTATAAATACTTTAGGTATGTGGACAAAGAGACTCCTGCTGCAGAGAGATTTCCAGAGCTGATTCAGAGTATCTCTGCAGTCTACAGGCAGGTTTACTTCCAAGATCAGAGCTAAATTTGTTCTTAGAAATGAGATTTAGGCAATAAGGAGATGACTTCACTGAAAGACACAAAGAGGTACATCATGTTTCTCTTTAAACCTTTCTCTTTATATCAGAATGAAGGAAACATTTGTGGTGTTCAAATACACTCCTTTGTCTACTCACCTGCCAGGGATATATTGCCATCTTTGTTTTTAACTTTCACTTATATATCATTGTAAAACAAGACAGAACCAGCAGATAGCAAAGTGTAATAAAATCCTTCAGAACGTGATTAAAAAAATGAAGGGAAGAATTTATGGCAAAGAAAGCTGGAAACTCCATTTCAACATTTACAAACAAGGAAAGGAATGATATTTGTTTTTCTCTCCACTCTTTCCATACCTTCTGCTTTTTCCTATGTGTATATAGAGTGCTTAACATTGATGTAACTTGAGCTGAGGAAGGTCTTTGCAAACCAATAAACAGAAGTGCTTAAAGATTGCCTTGCATATGGCAACCTGCATTCCTGGTGTTGACTGCTCTGCTGCAGGGGCTGCTGCTGCTGTTTCAGTGTTGGTATTGACAGGCCCGTTAGGCAGGCTGGCTTTGATCTAGCTTTTATGCTCCTTTACCATAACACAAGCTGACTTTATTGGACCAATTAAAGTTGCAGTCTTCCCTTCTTATCTCCATAGGGTAGACTAGGGATGTAGCAAGCTGAAGTTAAGCATTTTCATTTATATTGGGTTTATGAATTCTTGTTTGATGTCTTAAACTTGAGTTTATAAAGTGCAATTTGCTTTGACCCTGCTTGTCGTTTATGTAGTAAATATTTTAAGACCAAGGATTTAAAAAGTATTAGTTGGAGATATGTCATTTTACTTAGAGCTCTTTTTCAACATTGATTACAAATGTATTTTAAATGGTCAAATGTCAATAAAAACTATATAATTTGTTTAAAATTGCTTATATTATTTTGCTAAAATGGAGTTTTGAAAATATGACATTTAAAGAAGACCAGAATGAAAATAAGATCAGAGGCAATTTCATAAATGTCTTTAATATATAAAAGTTGTGATCTTGACTACTTTCCTGTGCCAGAATTACATGGCTCCAGAATGTTCTATCAGCTGTGTCAGATTAATTATCTAGTAGTAGTTAATATTATTTTTATGTTATTGTTATTTTCCACAATATCATCTCATGCTGTGGCTGCTGTTCCACCAAGCAGAGACTAATGCTGGTAAAAATGAAGTATCCAAACTGATTCCCATTTTGAGGACTAACAAAATTTCGAATGGATTTTAGCTGCTCATGCCACAGCACTTCTCTTTCAGTATGAACACCAGTCCTGATGAAATTTTCACTGATCCTGGTGAAAGCAGTCTTGGTTTCTAATTACAGGCTTAAAGTACAAATATAATGATCTATTTTGGTTTACTGATGTTGTGCAAAATGAGTGTATCCTTTTATTGTTGCTCCCATATTATTAAAGCTTCATGTACAGAGAAGGAAATGGCCCTGACAAGGGTGTTTAACACAAAAGAGCTGTGTTTGTTAAATATGGTGTTATAGCTGCCCTGAGACAGTTGGTTTTCATGCCTTACAGGAAACATTTCTTAATGTGAATGTCCATCATCAGACTGTATGTGTAAAAGCCTAAATATTACATTTTTCTTGCCTGTCTCTAAGCATTTCTCAAGGACTTACTAGTCATTGCATGTTACAATTATAAAGTACTAGTAAATTATGTAGTAACAAAATTTTCCTAGGCACTGGAATTCAGCTGTTCTTTTGAGCTGCATTCCCTCCCATGGTTTTGGCAGAGCAGCTCTCAATCTCCCAGTCGTTTCCCAGGTTTAAGAATAGGTATTCACACAGATAGGGGACCATTTCCAGCTGTCAGCCTGGCTATGGCCATGGTGTTTCAGAAAGGAGGAGAGTGCGACAGGCTTGGACAGTTCCACATCAGTGGATCTCAGGGCTAGAGAACATTTTGCCACGCAGTTAATTATTGGTGTGAGCTGACAATAATCCTGTCCTGTCTTTCAGGACTCTCTGCTCTAGACTTGTATCATGCTGATGGTTTCAGTTTTAGGGTGCAGTGTGTTTAAAGGAATAAAAAATATATTGGAAGGGGGATTTTAATATAGGATTGCTGTGATGTTACTCTATTTGAAATTATTGCTTTATATAACAGGAGGTCTCAAGAAGCTTGATAGGTTAATTCTGGTGAATTTTTTTTTGCATTATCATTCTGAAATTCTTAAAGGACATAAAGATGCCAAGAAGTAAGACTTTTTCACTGCCCTCAGTAAGCCTATTTGTGAAAACACGATGGTGGGGTGTTCTGGAGAGGCGTGGTTGTTAGTTTGAGATTGGATTTTTTTCCTCCATGAGGAAATCTAAAGGAACTACTCTGCAAATTTGGTCCCTAAATATGTGGTATATTTATAACATTGTAAAATTATAAATTACCTACCTTATTTGCAACACCAGAAACCAATATTGACTGGAGACAATGTTAAAAAAAAAAATAGAAGTTTTATTAATTCTAGATTCACAACCTTTTGCACTTTTCAGTTTTTCTGTGAAATCAGAGTCCTATCTCCTTTAAATACAGCCCATTTGCTAATCATTGCATTTGACTACAGCTCTTCCTCCCTAGTACTGTCTATCCTCCCTTGCTTGCTGTAAAGGGGTTTTGTTTTTGCTAAATTGACTAGGAAATACCAAAGAGGGAAAATTTAAAAAAAACTTCTAAATTGTTGCTAAAAGGCAGCCTAATGAAAGTCAGAAATTATATATTCCCTTGTAATTTTTTTTCTTTTAATTAGCAAAAAAACCAGTGGCAACTGCTGGTATACTAGTTCCTATTTCTCTTCTATAGAAGAATCAGATATTTTTCTTACAGGCACTTTTCAGATAAGCTGAACTCGTGTGAAATTTGCAGAAAGTCAACATAGAGTGGTCCTAAAAACAGGGGTTACCTAATGTTTACTTGATACACATAATATAAACCTATATGTTTTAGTTAATTTTCCTTATTAAAAATACTTCAAAACACATAACAGATTAGTGGGCAATGAACAGTTACTGAAGCTCATTTTGAGAAAAGAAAAGAGGAAAACTGTGTTAATGGCTTTTGAAAAAAGACTTTGCAGCCTGTCTCGGTAGTATTCTTGTTATTCTCCACACCCAAGAACTATAATTTCAGAATAATTACTAATCTAATCTGTATTCATTACATCAAAGCTTTCTACAAACTCAAGCTAGAAGACGTATCTCAAGAAACTGGCATTCATTAGCTGCATGCATCAAGTATGTGGTCAAGCGCTGTCTTCTATGAAAAGACTTCCTTGATTAGAATTTAGTGTGGCAGCAATAGTCTGAAAACCAGAAAAAGGATTTTTACCAACAACTAAGATGGCTTCTTGTGATCCGTGGTGATCAAAAATACTGATGGTCATTTGGTTTTCCTTTATTTGTTTATACTCCCTTTCTCAGGGAATAACTTTTCTATAAAAACAAAACCATAAGCAATTTAGATTCCATGCCACAGTTCAAAGAATTCCATTTTAAAAGCTGGAGAAAGGAACACATTTTTATTGTAAATGCTAGTGTGATGCAGCATGAGTGTATGCTCCTGTTGGGTGACACCACAGTATGGACTAGCCTCACCTGGCTTTAGCCATCTCAGTGTCTATGGTTCTGGAGCAAATACAACCTGGAGGAGGGATTCCATTCATAGGACTCCACAGAATGAAAAGTTTGACTGAGTCAAGGATGCTGTGACTAGTTTCCTTGCTTTTAGAAAAAGCTTTTAAAAAACCTAAGATTTGGCCAGTAAATTGTCCCACCATATGTGATTCCCAGAACTCTGGCTACATCCAATTTGGTTCATATTCCAATAATAAAGTGAAAGCATAACAGAGACTCAAGGCATAGTTTTCAGCAGGAATGTAACGATGTGTAATTAACACCACCATTTATCTCATCTACAAAGTTTTCTGCTACAGTATTAATGACCTATATAGCAAGAAGTCATTTGCAGGCTGTTTTCATGTACATTCTATATTGTGTACAATCTATATTGCCTGGAAGTAGGAGGAAAGAATCATTCTATAGTTTGGTTGAATAGCAAGGATAAGATTAATCATCTCTAATAACACTGCTGTTTAGATAACAAGAACTTCTTCTTCCAAGGTTGTGAAATACTTGTAAAGCTCAGCAGCTGGAAAATATCTTCAGAGGCTTCCACGCTATTTATATTCTGGTTGTAGGAAGAGAATTAATTTTCTTTGTCACTGGAAACTTTTCAGAGAGTTTAAGGCAATCTTGATATCATTGCCTCTTTGAGACAGATCAAGATGCTAGAGAATTTGTCTGCAAGTCATATATGTTATGCCTTTCTTTGCTCAATTTTTCTTTTATACTCAGGAGTTCAATTAAAAATTTAAAAAGAACAAAATAATTGTGCTCATGAAACAGAAGGACATGAAATTCTGAAATAAAAAATAGCATCTTTTTATATGCCTAGGTATCGTTTTTATGAGTGTCATACGTAGGGAATAAGAAGGCATCAGGATAGCAGGGCTACATCAATGCACACCACTACCATATTTATTCTATTAGGTTCACAAACCAAAACTTTATTCTTCCTGTATTGAAAATCTGAAGTGCCACAGTCAGTTCAAAGTTGCTAATTCAAAGTTAGTAAATGCCTAGTAAGCAAACTGTGCTACCCCCTAACTTCATTTTTGCTCTTCCATAAATTTTCCACAAATAGAACTTAAAATTTCTTCCTCTTAATTGTTAGTTTGAAGATAAAGGTTGAACTTATTCTCAAACCTGACAAACATACTTTCACTGACAGCCAGCTGATCCTTAAGAGTTAGGAGCCAAAGGGAGCAATACAATCGGCCAGTGGCCAGACCCTGGAGCAGCAAGGTGAGCAGGACCGACTCGGAGGCAGAGGCCAGCTCCAACAAAGTCCAGATCGTGAAGCAGCGTCACTGTGATGAGACAGATCTGAGGTCAAGGAGAAAGTCAGGCTGGATTTTTTTCCATACGTTCACCAGTCATGATCATTGTCATTGTCACAGCTAGTGCTGCACTTAGAGATAATGTCAGTTCTTCCTTGGGCAGAAAGACCAGACTCTGCAGTCTTTGCTGTGGGATGAATTAAAAACATAGAGAGAATCTGTGGGAAGCAGGGACTATTCTGCCCATTTTCAGAACTGAGAAGTGGAAGTATGATCATGTGAATTGTCTGCCTGTTGTTGTCCCTGGAGTCAGACGTTTGGGAGACAATAGTCAATTTTTCTCTGCAATTACATTCCCTGGAGTAGAAATCTTGCCACCCTCAGAGTTAAGAATTTCTTCCTAATATCTAATCTAACCCTATCCTCTCTCAGTTTAAAGCCATTACCTGCTAATCCATTGCTATGTACTCCCTCTATAGTCCCTCTCCAGCTTTCTCATAGGCTCTTTTCAGGTACTGGAAAGCTGCAATGAGATTTCTGTGAAGCCTTCTCTTCTTCAGCCTGAAAACTCCAACCCTCTCAGCCTGTGTTCACAGGAGAGGTGCTTGCACCCTCTGGACATCTTTGTCTTCCCATTCTGGAATCACTCCAGCAGGTCCATGTTCTGCTTATGCTGGAGGACCCAGAGTTGGATGCAGTACTCCAGGCGACACCTCACAAGACTGGAAGAGAGGGACAAAATCACCTTCCTTGACCTGTTGCCCATGGCCCTTTAGATGCAGCTCAAGATAAGTTTGCTTTCTGGGCAGCAAATGCACATTGCCAGCTCATGACAAACTTCTTGGTCCCAGTTCTTTTTCCCCAGGGCTGTTCTCAATCCATTCTCTGCCCAACCTGTACTTGTGCTTGGGATTGCCCCAACCCATGTGCAAGACCCTGCACTTGGCTTCACTGAACTTCATGAGATTTGCTTGAGCCCACCCCTCAAGGCTGTCAAGGTCCTTCTGGGTGGCATCCCTTCCCTCCAGCTTGTTGTCCCTCCCTACACTGCACAGCTTGAAGTCACTGGCAGACTTGCTGAAGGTCCACTCAATACAACTGTCCCTGTCACCACCAAAGGTGCCTAAATAAGTGTGCACTTCCCATATAGATGGAAAGGGGAGTAGAGAATAAAGACAACTGCTCAACCTATAAGGAAAAATGCATTTAAAATTAAGTGCTAGAAACAGTATGTCCATTTTGGAAGAAAATAGTAGCCTGTTTAATCCTTGAATATACTATGAAGCGGTAGTTTGTCAAAGCCATATAAAGTCTTTTATAAAGTTTTTTAACCTATTTCTACATCTTCCTGGCCTATTTCTACATCTACTTAGACCAATCTATCTCATATACTATGAAGTTTGCATCCATCTTTGATAACCCTTAAGCTTTGGATTTGGTAAGAATCAGATAGAAAAAAGGGGACACTTTTTAAGATGCAAACACAATTCATTTAGGACATTTGAACATAATGAAATGTTTTATTCCATATATGTTTTGAAGTTATTAAATGTGTCTATTCTGCAATGAACTCAAAGAATGCTCATATAGCACTAATATTAAGGCTTGCACTGATATATTTTAACTGCAGAAAAGAATTTTTCTATAACTTATTTCACTGATATTTCTCAAAATTCTTAGCTTTTAATAATGGCATAATGTTGACTTATTAGAAGGGAAGATGCTTTCAAATAAACATTCTTCACATGCTCCTGATTTAAAAGCACTAGATGGTTTTTTCCAGTTTCATGTAAGACAGCAGATGTGTTAGGCACTTAAGTAGGCCCTTAATTCTAATTCTCGGGAAGCTACAAAATGTTTTCTGAAGTCAGTCTATTCTATCTGATTTTTTCTTTATTTTTGGTGCTAGGTAAGTAAGAGTCCTAAGCACAGCTTTATGGAATTACAAGCTGTGAGGCAAGCACTTTGCATGTAAAACAAATTTGCAACAGATTTCAAGGAAGTTGGGGGCCATAATGCAAAAGAATTTCGTAAAACTCAACTGACTTCAACTGAAATCAATGGGAGGCTTTCCTTTGACTTCAATGGGAGTTGAAACGGATGCAGAAGAGACACTTTCTAAGGAGACAAAACTAGTTAATTCAGGATTTTTACACATAATTAAAGAAGTATTCCATTATTCACATATATGAATGCCAACTTGTTGTACCATGTCTTTTATGGTTAACAATGGTTGGATAGTATCCAAATGAAAATTCTGGCTACTTCTGGCTATCTGGCTTAAATGCAATGAGACATAATGTGCCAGATCCTTGCAATACCATGTGTATGCCAAGGATGATCTTTCTACATCATACACAGTTATTTTACATAGGATGACTTTGGAAAGGTAGGATTCATTAAAGAGCATCTACACTGTTGTTAGGAAATATATTTATCATACAATGGTGTCAGTGTAACATGTTCCACAAAAAACCCTCACATTGATTATAAGGACCTATGAACATTACTTCTTCATGCATTGCCTAAACTTGCACAAGAATAGCCTCCTCCATAGCCAGAATAATTGAAGACACATTCTGAGCANTGCTAATCCATTGCTATGTACTCCCTCTATAGTCCCTCTCCAGCTTTCTCATAGGCTCTTTTCAGGTACTGGAAAGCTGCAATGAGATTTCTGTGAAGCCTTCTCTTCTTCAGCCTGAAAACTCCAACCCTCTCAGCCTGTGTTCACAGGAGAGGTGTTTGCACCCTCTGGACATCTTTGTCTTCCCATTCTGGAATCACTCCAGCAGGTCCATGTTCTGCTTATGCTGGAGGACCCAGAGTTGGATGCAGTACTCCAGGCGACACCTCACAAGACTGGAAGAGAGGGACAAAATCACCTTCCCTGACCTNAAAATCACCTTCCTTGACCTGTTGCCCATGGCCCTTTAGATGCAGCTCAAGATAAGTTTGCTTTCTGGGCAGCAAATGCACATTGCCAGCTCATGACAAACTTCTTGGTCCCAGTTCTTTTTCCCCAGGGCTGTTCTCAATCCATTCTCTGCCCAACTTGTACTTGTGCTTGGGATTGCCCCAACCCATGTGCAAGACCCTGCACTTGGCTTCACTGAACTTCATGAGATTTGCTTGAGCCCACCACTCAAGGCTGTCAAGGTCCTTCTGGGTGGCATCCCTTCCCTCCAGCTTGTTGTCCCTCCCTACACTGCACAGCTTGAAGTCACTGGCAGACTTGCTGAAGGTCCACTCAATACAACTGTCCCTGTCACCACCAAAGGTGCCTAAATAAGTGTGCACTTCCCATATAGATGGAAAGGGGAGTAGAGAATAAAGACAACTGCTCAACCTATAAGGAAAAATGCATTTAAAATTAAGTGCTAGAAACAGTATGTCCATTTTGGAAGAAAATAGTAGCCTGTTTAATCCTTGAATATACTATGAAGCGGTAGTTTGTCAAAGCCATATAAAGTCTTTTATAAAGTTTTTTAACCTATTTCTACATCTTCCTGGCCTATTTCTACATCTACTTAGACCAATCTATCTCATATACTATGAAGTTTGCATCCATCTTTGATAACCCTTAAGCTTTGGATTTGGTAAGAATCAGATAGAAAAAAGGGGACACTTTTTAAGATGCAAACACAATTCATTTAGGACATTTGAACATAATGAAATGTTTTATTCCATATATGTTTTGAAGTTATTAAATGTGTCTATTCTGCAATGAACTCAAAGAATGCTCATATAGCACTAATATTAAGGCTTGCACTGATATATTTTAACTGCAGAAAAGAATTTTTCTATAACTTATTTCACTGATATTTCTCAAAATTCTTAGCTTTTAATAATGGCATAATGTTGACTTATTAGAAGGGAAGATGCTTTCAAATAAACATTCTTCACATGCTCCTGATTTAAAAGCACTAGATGGTTTTTTCCAGTTTCATGTAAGACAGCAGATGTGTTAGGCACTTAAGTAGGCCCTTAATTCTAATTCTCGGGAAGCTACAAAATGTTTTCTGAAGTCAGTCTATTCTATCTGATTTTTTCTTTATTTTTGGTGCTAGGTAAGTAAGAGTCCTAAGCACAGCTTTATGGAATTACAGGCTGTGAGGCAAGCACTTTGCATGTAAAACAAATTTGCAACAGATTTCAAGGAAGTTGGGGGCCATAATGCAAAAGAATTTCGTAAAACTCAACTGACTTCAACTGAAATCAATGGGAGGCTTTCCTTTGACTTCAATGGGAGTTGAAACGGATGCAGAAGAGACACTTTCTAAGGAGACAAAACTAGTTAATTCAGGATTTTTACACATAATTAAAGAAGTATTCCATTATTCACATATATGAATGCCAACTTGTTGTACCATGTCTTTTATGATTAACAATGGTTGGATAGTATCCAAATGAAAATTCTGGCTACTTCTGGCTATCTGGCTTAAATGCAATGAGACATAATGTGCCAGATCCTTGCAATACCATGTGTATGCCAAGGATGATCTTTCTACATCATACACAGTTATTTTACATAGGATGACTTTGGAAAGGTAGGATTCATTAAAGAGCATCTACACTGTTGTTAGGAAATATATTTATCATACAATGGTGTCAGTGTAACATGTTCCACAAAAAACCCTCACATTGATTATAAGGACCTATGAACATTACTTCTTCATGCATTGCCTAAACTTGCACAAGAATAGCCTCCTCCATAGCCAGAATAATTGAAGACACATTCTGAGCAGAACCATACTTCCCTCTGTTCCACAAACACTCAGAAACAGATGTGCAAACATATGTAATATTGTGTAGTCCTACACAGTCCACTAAAACTACCATATTTTTTACTCAGTGCTTGAGTCAAAAGTATTTGCCTCTTCCACATGTATGGTTATGTTATACTCCTTTATATCACTGTGGCAGTGATAAAACTTGTAAATTACATGCAGACATATTTCAGATATTTTATTTTAAGGGTCTGCCAAAGGTATTGTTTTTAGGCTGTGGCTGGCTTAGCCATACTACCACTGTTTCTACATCCTGTATCATGTTAAAAGCAAAGTCTTACTCTTCAATAAAAGTGTCTCACAGCCCTGTCTCCCTAATTGTCTTTATCTGTCTTAGTATCTGGACATATATTTTTTTTCCCCCATTGTCTGCAACACTAAAACTTTCCCTGTATTAGGTACAACTGCAAGGAAGCATTTCTATGTTTTTCCCCCTGCTGCTCCTGGTAGTTGGAAAGCACTCTCTTCAATCACCTGCAAAGCCTCAGTCTTCTTGAAATCCTTATTTAAAAATTCTATTATTCTGATTACTTAAAAAAACAAAAAATAAAGAACCCAAACAAGCTTCTGGAAGAATATGGCTGCCTGAGTGCAAAGGCTTTGTTATGGAAATACTAAAAAAAAAAGCTACTTTTTATTTTCTGAGCAGCTTAAAGCCTATTGGGTTAATTTGCATACTGAAGTTTGAGGTCCCTACTTTTTACTTCCTTCCTAGTCATAGCAGATCAACCTTAATGGCAAGTGTCAGTCAACAAATGTTAATGTCAGAAGAAAGGAGACTTTATAAGTAGAAAACAAGGTACAGATTTGTTCTGATGGACTTGATGGGATATCTTCAGAAGTTGCATTTTGGTCCCTGCTGATCATATTCCTTCTATTGCTAATCTCAGTGATCATATTTGCCATTGTACAGCAAGAGACATAATTATTTATAATAGCTGATAAAATAAGAAGTATATTTACTTATCTTTTATAGTCACAAGATTTAGTCAGTGTTTAAAAGCTTCCAGAAAAGAACAAAACCCTTAAGAATTTTATTTGCAAGCTTAATTCAGGATGATATCAGGATTTAATACCCTACCTTCCATCTAACAAGGGATGATTTTGCAGTTACCTCAATGTTTGCAGGGCTGTGTGACTCATGAGCAAATTGCTTTCATGGTTGGGTTGCATTTACACAAGTCAGCGTGTGAATTTTACATGCAGATCAACAAGATGGGACAGATTTAGGTGTGGGCATATTTATATAAGGAATTTGAATATAGGCATGGAAGAGAGAAAAACAGAATATCTGAACTGGTACATTTGCTACTTCAGGCAAAAATTGCTCACAATCATACTGATGAAACTTTAAAGAGACTAAATTCAAACAAAGCATTAAATAGGATTTTGACAGAGAGTTTATGGTAGAAGAAGCTGAAAGCCAGTGACATCCCAAATCCTTAACTAAATATGGCTTGATGCCATGTGTTAATCCTTCACTTACAGCAAATGATGTGGACCTCATCCCAAAGATGGCAACCAGCCATATTAGCCTCTCCAGTGAAGAACAAAATGCCACTGAGCTTTAGAGTGTAAAGGGAAATTACATGCGTGCAGTTCAAATAGAAATAAAACACAGCACATTTTGCACTGTCTCCTACTGATGCAACACATGTGCACAACATGGCATATTGATGTAACTCACAGGAGAGAGGTAGTGCTTAGTTCGCTTAGTTCCACCCTGAAAATTTATTGCTTAAGAGGTGAGGGGTGGACACATAACTTTGGTAATTAAGAAGATACTGCTTAAAGGATAGGAAGATGATGAAGCACTCAAGCTAATAGAATTTAGAAGGAAAGGAGACTGGGCAAAGAAAGGAAATTGAGTGTGTCAAGCAGGACTTTCCCATGGTGAACCTGTGCTGGTTGTGAACAATGCCCACATAGGATTTCAGGTGTTATTCTAGAGCTCACAGAATGATCTTCTTCATTGTTCTGCCAAGCACTGAATGGAGAGTGACAGGCCTGTGGTGACCAGGGTCAACCCATTTGCCCTTATTGAACATTGAGACATTTGCCAGCTTTTAATTGCCTGGGACCACTTAGATCCCTTACTCTCTTGAAAAACCCATTGAGAGAAGTTTCACAATGACATCTGCCAGATCTTTGAGTACCCTGGGATGAATCTCACCTGGCCCCATAGACTTACAGAGAACCAGCTGGAGCAGTAAATCCAACCCAAGTTTGGGCCTTGCTTGGGAGTTTCTCATTCTCGCAGTCACAGCTGTCCAGCTCGGGGCTAGCTTGGGGGATCCCAAAGCTCATCATCAGTGTTGAAGACCAAGTCAAGGAGAGCATTAAACATTTCTGCCTTGACTTTGTCCCTGTGTGTGAGGTGATCATGCTCGTTGTGCAATGGGCCAGTCTTATTTCCTGACTGCATTTTGCTATCAATATACTTTTAATTTGATATTTTGATTGTCCCCCACAGCCCAAAGTGATCAGTCTCCTAAAAATTGCAGCAACCTGAGACCAAGAAAACATTCTGGATCAGAGTCCAGGTCCTTTTTTTTATAAGCACTACAACATAGAGTGTCTTTTCATTGGGTTAATAAATTCCTCATAGTCCAAACGTTCCTGCTGATAAGGATGTAGTACAGTATATTCAGGCTTTATACACTTTTATTTAAAATTAGTATTTCTCAATCAACACACTAACACATAGGCATGGAAAATACTTCTCTAGTAGAACAATGATACGCTGATAAGCTTCAGTCAGAGGAAGTCTGAAATAAAGTTCAGTGCCTATTTTATCTGCATGTTTTCTTTAAAAATCATTGCATGTTTGAACCAGAATTGTTTGCCTGGGGAAATTGCTCTTGCCTGGACTTCTGAAAATGAAAGGGATAGTAGTGCTTTTAAAAGGAGTGTTAAGAAAGTCTTGTATGTAAATCATGAGGAGCATGTGCAAGTGTGTTTGTCTATCCGTGTATATGCTGATCCATGTGGCAGAAAGAGGGAGGGGGCAGAAAAAGAGACGGGAAAGAAAATGGCATGAGCCAACACCTGAATGCTGAGAGAGGAAGTAATGAATCCTGAAAGCTGTGGGATTTCTTTTAAGCTATGCTTGCTGGAAGAATGCTGATGTAGTTTTATCTAGGACTCTGCATGTGAATATCAGAATCTGCAATGGTGTTTTAGACTGGTCTTAATGGATAGCTGAGTTTTACAATATCCATTAATAGTTTATGATATACAGAAATAGACTAGAAGAAGAAAGCCCTGTAATGTACCTGCTTGGTTTGAAAAGAGATACAAACAATAGAAATCCCACTAAATTGATTTATCTCATTTCAGTAGAATCTGGGCAGCATAGTCTAGCCCTGTTGAGGATTGGGTTTCTGGTTGGTAAATGTGTTTTGTTCCAACTCTTTAAGTACCAGGATATTCCTCCTTCCTCTTTCTCTGCATTACAGCAATCATATCAGACATGGATTTGCCATTATTTGTAAACCACAAAGGAGCTTTAGCTTAGGGCAGAAGTCTGGCATGTTGAAATTTAAGACAGACTTAAAGCAAGTGTGTTAGTGTAATAAAACATTTCTCATGAACTTATGAACCTGTAGCTCTTACAGATTTGCCTCTCATGGTTTACTGTATAAATGGTATGTATACTTTCCTTACTAAGTATCTGTCAAAATGATGCATATCTTTCACATAAAATATATCTCCAGATGCATCCAAATATAAGATATGTCTAAGAAGGCAAGGAACACGCTAAAAGGAGAAAATTTATCTACATACTTTAAACGGCATTTCTGAGTGCCATCTATCCCTCTTTTTAATGAAAGAAAACAGTGTTGTTTAGTCAAAGGCCTCTGTCATCAATAAAATTCATATGAATTCATAAGCATTTAGCTGCAAGATTTTCTGTTCACTCTGATCAGATTGCCACTAAGTCACTGTGACATACTGTCATGGAATTTTCAGTGTGAGTATGCTAAATTTTTGACAGAAATATTATTTCAGAAAGCTAAAAAAAATTCAAATAAATGATGACTTTTCTTTAATGCAGCTTTCAGGCTTTAATCTTAGGTTCCCAAATGACATGAACACAACTGTAGAGTAATGAGAGAAAAGAAGTTTTTAATGAACATTTAAAAAAATTGTTGTAAAAGACCTCAGTTCAGCAAAATGTTGAATCAGTTTTTAATTATCATTATGCATTATTTAAACACGAACTTCAGTTTCTTTCTAATGGGATAGCTTCTGATTTGGGCTATTAACCATGGCATTGTTCTTAAATAATAATATTGTGACATTATTTAAACTCATTATCCTGAGCAAAGAACCTAGGTTTTTGAGAGGAGAAGGAACTTCTTCTGTTAAGAGAGTGTTAGTTTTTTTCATTTTAAAAATTTTTTTCCATCTTGTTAATAATATCTTGATAGATTATGACATTCTAACAGATTGAAAAAAAAATCCTAGAAACTCCTTAAAAAGATTTTAAGAAAACAGTAATCTTCATCTTTCTGTTGATCCAAAACCTTAAAAGAAGCAGTCAGTACAAAGATAGCTTAGTTTTGTAGGAAGGATATGACAACAGTGACCATATGTTTCTAAAGACATTTTATAATGCCCTAAAGACATTTTGAAATGCCTCAAACACATTGCAAAAAAACAAATACTTGGTGGAGAAAGATTTCTATTGTCATTTTTGTAGAATGCTGTGCCTAACTCATTCTTGAATAATGTGACCATCTGAATCTCATTCTGTCTTTTGCTTCAATATTTGCTCCTTCCAAATGTAATATCCTTTGGTCCCTGTTTTTGGCCTGTCTCCTTCCTATCTCCCCCTGCAGAAGACAAATATCATCCTTCAAACCAGCAGTTTTTGTGACATATCCTTGTCTCACAGGATAGGCTTTGTTTGCAGCCTAAGCATAATAAGCCTAATGCATCTTTGGGATGTTAAAATGCCCCAGAAGCCATGTGCCCAGAGTGTGTTGGACTTGAGCATGTGCCGGTCAATCTTGCATGAGAAGTGCAAAATTCTTCCAGATGTTAAGTGTGTTGTTCTATGCTGCTACTCCCATTGGATGATCAGAAATCTGGAAATATGGAAAAATTACTGAATTCTGCATTTTTGATTGGAAGAAGAAAGCATGTCTTGCTATGCACATATGATGCTGTGTCTTGGTGTGAGGAGAACACAGAGTGGGCTAGGGCTTCCTACACCAACTTTACTTCTTACCATTCTTTTGATTCAATCACACGCCATTAGGAAATTCTGTCCTTAGAGTGAGAAAAGAATGATGATGAGAGAGAAACCAGCATATCTTGATTTTATGTATGTCACTGTTCTGGTTTTGGTTTTGATTTTGGTTTTGTTTGTTTGTTTGTCTGGTTGTTTTTTTTACAGAATGAATGTATTCTAGTACTTGAATATGCAGCTACTACTATATAGGTATCAATATTTTCTTTCACTATCCACAGATTTGAAAAAAAATATTTCCACAGAAACATGTTTTCCTTACTGTGACAGAGTTTACCCTGTTTTGCCAGGTAGACAAAGTGTGTCAGTCCTGAAGGAAGCATACATTTCCTATAGTTGTTATTCAGTTTTAGCTCTTTATTCGAGTGCCAATTGAAATATACTGTCTCACTATGTACTTACGAACAAAATATGTGGAAATTGCTAAGTCCTACCTTTTAACAGCACAATTTAATAGACAGATAAAATTACCTTTATATTATTTATTTAAAATATATGAAATTAATTAACATAGATTTACTTTGTATCATGTGTAAGAGTGATAACAGGAATCATTCACCTTCAACATTTGCTATTTGTTTGATCAACTCTTGTTTTATATTGGTAATATTTCAGAAAAAAGAAAAAGAGAAGGAAGAATAAAAGAAAAAGAAAAGAAAAAAATACAAAGAAAACCAAAAAGGAAAAAAATGTATAAAATAGTTCCTCTTCTCTAACAGTATGTCATAAATGGTCTAAAGAGAAGAATGGTCCTCTTGCAAGACCAATTTAAGTAGCAGTTGATCCAGAGTCACTCTTCCTCCTTTTTCTCAAGTTTCTGATAGTTTATTCCCCCTTCACTGGGTGACAGAAGAATTGGATGGCACCTGCCTTAGGTACTTTCACTATTGTTATCTCTGTAGTCAGAGACTGTTGTATTTACACATGCTTAAGGGCACACCTTTCAAAGCTGTCTAATCTTTTTTCTATGCTGCATGACTGAATTTCTTCCTGACCATATCTGCAGTTTAAAATTACAGGAGCAGTTAGAGTAGGTATATCTACCTATACATTATTTTAGGCACATCTTATCTTTTAAAGGGCTATTGATAAATCCCAAGCTAATTAAATGCTGTGTCAGCTTTCCATAACACAACGTGAGATGAGGAGGAAGGAACTGCAGATAGAGACAATTTCTAGCTTGGGGTAGAAAAATATTAAGAGGTTCAGCGCACTGTTCACTGCCAGGATAACTGTCTCAACTATCACTTGCTGTTTCAGTCCATTATCTGTCAGATAAATATTAACGCTCTCTGTTACAAGAATGAAGGGCCCTGAACAGAAAGCTGAGCGCTAAGACTCTATCATGACACTTCTTGAGACAGAAGATGGAGGGACAAGATGCCAGGCATCATCTTGCAGTGTGAGCTTCTATTCCTGTGGATGCGGTACTTATCTGTTCAACAGATCAGACATCCTACAGTACAAATCCTGCAGCAGTGGCTGCAGAACTACTTTACTGGTGTGTCTTGGGTCTTAAGAGGAATAAGAATCCTCAAAGAATTCTTTATTTAATATTTAGGAGTGTGTAGCTGATTTTCACATGGGGAACACTTAGAAAGCGGGACATTATCCAACCACTGCTCCCTGGCTTCCACATCTAGGGACGATGATTTAGCTCTAAAGCACAGTAGATAGCAAAAAATATCCTAGCCCTGAGATTCAGCTGCTGGTGGGAGTCAGTTAATTGTGTCCAGATGTTGATGAACAAAATACCCAACTTCTGTTAAAATCAGTACACATCTTGAGAATCTGTCAGTGGAGTCTCAAGTACTATACAGCTGATCAGTGTATGTGTTTGTTTGAAACAAGATTCTGAGTTCTCCACAGATTTCTTTGCAGACACCAGCTGGGGTGTAAGCTGGTTGTTTAATACAGGCAAAGTGATGCTTGAGATGTCATAGAAATTGAGAGATGTCCTTGTCCGACTTACAGATGACAGTCTGAGCTCTGTCAGACTTGATGTTTGACATGACGTAGTCTACGTCATCGTTAGTGCTACAGACTGACATTTCTATTAATGCTTATTTTCAATGTAGCAGGATGAGTTGAGAATACTGGCTAAGAGGTGGGCAGCAGATCCAGCAGGGAGGCCAGGGATGATAGCTGCAAAGAGCTCTGCATGCCATAACCAGCAGCAGAACTGGGTCTGTGAATTCTTGGTGCAGTTTCTTCTGGAAAATGGCTGCTATCATGAGGCGTCTTTAGAAGCAGATCTTCAAAGGTTTTGGCATTAAGAGCTTTTTTACACATAATCCAGATCTTAATGCTAAATGACTATGGACTGCATGTGCATGCAATAATAGTCATTATTATTTGGTGATAAAATCCTGGCAGCTGGAAAGGACAATTCTGTTTCTAAATAGACAAAAGTGTATGCATTCTCTGTAGTGCCTGTAATGTAGGTAATGTGTAGCTGTACATGTGTTTATCCAAGAATTTTGGCAGGTTGGGGGTAATGACAATGTATTTTATTAAACTAGCCTTGCTTTGCTTAAATAGATAAACAACCTTTCCAGAGTTAGAAGTTGCTACAGGAATGTAAGAATTTCCATTTGCCTTAAGCTTTTAAGATCACAAGAAAAACAAGGGCTCAGAGATGACCTGTCTACTAAAGGCTTCAGTTCTAAACAATACCCAAGACATTCCTGATATTCACAAGTGAACTGAATGTAGTTTGGGTCTCAGAGTTTTCTCTTTTTAGTGAACCAGAGTCAGAAAACTGGTTAGTTGAAACCAGAGTGCGATGTGCTGCAGTACACATAGGAAGTTGTCTTTTTATTCTATTTTGTGTGTGTGTGTGTGTATTAGTGCTTGAACTGAATGACTGCAAGGATTGTCTCTTGTTCTTTCAAAAGCAAGTCATTCATTAGGATGCTTTACCTTTACTAAAAGACATGTTTTCAACTTTGGCATGGCCACTGGCCAGAAAAGCAATTTCCTCTTTTTTTTTTTTTTTTTTTCCCTTCAAAAAAAAGGTTGTAAACCATCAGCCTATATCAGGAAGAAGCATTTCAGTTTTAAAGGTGAAATAACATTTGCTCCTTTTACATGATAAATGAAAGAAATAGGATACTCTAATGAAAGAGAGAGGACACAGCAATTAAAAATACCAGGAGAGGGTGGTACACAAGTCTATCCTCATGTTATCTTAAGGTAAATTAGCATGAGAGGTTAAAGAAGCCAGACTTCTTTTACTACACAAATTACTCAGCTTTCAGTACAGATTTTACAAGAGCACATATTACTTACCTGAACAACTGATAGTGTGGTATTTATCACATGCTGTCTCCATTTGTAAGGTCATAAATTCCCTTGCTGTGGTTGCCTGTAACTTGTTTTAGTGCTAAGTGTAGCAGTAAAGTGCTGGAAGAAAATCTATAGATTCAGCTTATAATACCTGGCTCTGTTTTGTCCTATCTTGAAGGAAGTGAGAGATAAGACTGGGGTTGCCTAAAATGAGCAGATACAGGAATAATAGCTACTTAGTGTCTTAACTGTCATTTATACATTGATTCCTGGCATTTTAATGGATGGAGAAAGAAAGCTTTTTTTTCTATATTAAAACAAGGTATTCAGCTAGGTATGTCCCCTGACACTCTTGTCCCTTGCAAGTTAAACACATAAATCAATACGAAGATATCATTTCAAACAATAAATGTATAAAACATATAAAATATAAAAGAGATATTGTATTTACAGCATATAATTTATATTAAATAGTAACAATAATTTTAAAAATTATTGTACTGTTTTTACATGTGTCCTGGTGAAGGTAAAATGCTGGTTTGACAGTCTGTTAGTTTCAAGCAAGAATGGGGCTTTTAAGTTGTAAACTTTTAAGGTAGAAACTTATCTTTGCTTTCTAATATGTGAAACTGGCCTCAGTGTCTGCTTATAGCCCAAAACATGTTATGATTCTTCCCCATAGATCTTAATGTGGTTTTTATCTATGTGGTGGGTTTTTTTTTGTTTTGTTGAGTCTCACAATTTATGATATATGAATTCTTACTGCTTTATGGTGACTTGTTGTTATACTGGCTTACTTTTGCAAGATAATTGTGCTATATCTCAAAACCAGTGGAATATGCCATTTACTGCAGATCTAGAGCATACTTTAGGCTGCGAGGAATTCAAGTCCGACAAAATTATGTTTTATATACAGGTTTCTCAGCTGATCTCCTCAGGCATCATGAGATGTCTGGAAATAATTTGCTATGGATACCTTAACACAGTAGAATCAGATTGAGGTATTATTGGAAACCAAGCTGTACTGCTCTGTGATTTGCATTTCCCTAACATGTATGACATCTGCTTGATGACTCCTGGAGCACAGTTAATAATGCTGCTGGCAGGGTTTGCTCTTTTCTGCATTTTGCAGATGTTACAACCAGTGGTGCGCAGTTTTATGCCTCTCCTGAGGCATTCATTAAAAACCTGCGGTGTTGTATACATGTTGTATATTATGTGCTACAGGACAGAGATGAAGATGGCTTTCTCAGGTCTTTCTCAGCACTATGACATCTGTTCTTTGTGACCACAGGCATATCACTCAGGAGGTCTTCAAGATTACATATATCCTGTTGAACAGAAAAAGAGATTATTTCACTGATAGTCATGTACTACAGCTAAAATGTATTCAGATTTAAGAGTTTCTGTTTAATTATGATACATATTTACTAAACAAACCGCAAATACTTATCAAAATTGAGCTGTTTACATGTTAAGTAGGCTGTTGCCATAATCATCCTGTTTTACACTCATGAATACAGAGCAGAACTAATCCTCAGATATTGAGGGTAGGGCAAATTATTTCCTCAGGCCTGCAGAAAGATGTGTCAAAATCGAGATAGAAAAGCAGAAGTGTTTTGAATAAGATGTATGAAACTAGCCATCTACAAAACCTACATCTTAGTTATATATTGGCTCAATTCAGACACCAGAACTCAGGTATCTGGTGATATTTGGGATGACATGGGACATGCACATATGCCTAAGAGGTATCACACAGGACCAGGGGGGTATCCAAACCCTTCTGAGGCAGGACCTGAAAGGCAGCATGACATTCTAAAATATATTAGAATAGGTACCTATGCTCAGGCTGCTGAATCAGGTCTTTACACTTTCTTTCTGCTCTTTAATTTTATTTAGATTTAGATAGAAAATCTAAATCTAAGATCTGCTAGTTTATTTGCTGGCAGAAGACAGAGAAATAGCTTAAAACAACTTCAGTCACATGAGTAATTGCCAAGGTGACAGTAGACCTGAAATTTTTGATTTATTTGGAGTCCTGAGAAGAAAATCCAAGAACCTGTTACCAGGACTTCATAATCTATATCAGTGAACAGCTACCTCAGCACAGATAATCTCTGGATGGGACCTGGTCCTCTCATTATGTACCCTACAGTTCTCTCCGTTATGAAATGCATGTTTCTCACTCTTATTATGGTCACTGTCTTGATTTAGGAATTGTATTCTCCAATTTTGTACTCCCACTAAAAATCACATACCACTACTCTTCCCCCTCCTCCAATTGGAGGCAAAAAACTCAAGATCATGGATTGAGATAAGAACAAATTACTGGAAATGCAATGAGATAGGAAAATGAACAGTAACAGCAACAATATTAATAATAAAAAGTATAAGAAAAGAAATGACTCACACAGAAAAACTCTGTGACAATAGACAATACCAGACAGCTTCCTTCATCACATTTTCTTGATGGAACCCCTGCTCCCTGGAAGAAACTCGCTTTCTCCTGCCCCTGGCAATGAGGTGAGGTGGTAGGAAACCTCCATGTCCTAGCCATGCCCCTTTTTGGCTACTGCAAAAATTAACCCTCTCCTAACTGGAACCAGGACAGTCACACAGGGGCAGGGAAAGTAGGATTTGATGTGCACTTGATTATTGTAAGCAGTATGAAGCTGGGATTTGGCTTCCTTGAGCATCTCAGGCTATCATCAGAATATCCTGCCTGGATGTTGAGATAAAGATACAGCTAGAATTAGCTGCAGAAATCAGCCTCTACATAGATTGTGACAATCTTTGATCTAAGACAATGCAATTTTTCCATACTGTGTTTTCCACAGTGTCTTCAAAAACTGAGAAAGGTACTAGGGAATTACTTTAAAAGAAAGAAGGTGAAAAATTTGAGATTTCTAGGATATTGAAATTACAGCTTTGTAATGCCCACATTGTGAGTCAACAAGGAAGAAGGCTACTGTTTCAGCTTTACAACATAGGGTAAAAACGTAACACACGACTACCCACACTGGGTCAAACTAAGGATTTATCCTGCTGTTAGTTTTGAGACACATTAGACACCTTGGCAAGAACATGACGAGCAATCAAGTAAATATACTCTGCACTATATTACCTGCCTAAAGCAATCTAGGGTGTCCCAGATGAATGTAATTTATAATATAAAATAATACTTCCAAAGGAAAACCCCACAGAGGTGGACTGAGGTGTTGTCTTTGTTTTTAATAACTCTCGATGAATTCCTCACCACGTCTCTTTTTCCAGCTGCTTTTTGAATCATATGAGAAGGAGATATTTGAAAAATCACCTCCTCTTTGTTCTGAACCTGAATTTTGTAGCTCCCATGTCTCTCAGAAGTGCTCTTCAGAGTACTTATAGCACTATTAATGAAAGAAATTCCAGGGTAATCATTAACAAATGGCTAGCCTAAACTCATTTTACATAGGGAACTGAAAAGTTTCCGTGTAGAATTAGCAGCTGGTGTCTTACTGAGCCTGAGCTTTAGATAGCAACAGAGAAGTGAAAGGTTCTTTATTCTGTTCTCACTACCAGTCTCCTGCATGACAGGATGCAGGATTTAAATGTTCAGCAAAGTGATTTCCACTGATATGACAAAACTTGTCATGGTGAAGCCCAGCTGAAGAGTTGCACCTCTTACAGAAGTCTAACACTGTATTACTTGTGTCCTGAAAGTAATTTGTGACAATAAGGAAAGAAATATGGCCATCAATCAGGCTGCCACTTCCTGTTTCAACCAAAACACATTCAAACAAGAGATTGTAAACCCAGATCTTTTGGTGTTCCAATTTAAGAAACCTTTTCTTGCTGATGTGTAGCTTCAGGAGGAGGAATTCTTGCAAGATGCTAGTAGTGGTCCTTATTTAATTCTGTGTAAATTCGTAAAATAAATTTCCAGGATAATTGGCTATGTCTTCAGTCCATGTGCGCACACACTGTATTTTTTTCCGTAGATACAAAGCAGATTTATGGCTTAAAAGTAAATGCAAAGAGAAAAGAACATTAATAGTAATAAGCTTGTGCCAGATTTTATGACCAGCTCTGGTAAAAAAGGAGTTCAACTGCTTTGCATAATGGGCTCTGTGAGATCCTATTCACTGTTTTGTAGGTCTTGATGGAAAACTCAAGATCTAGGTAGAGAAAATGCATTTGATTCTTTCACTAAAAAATGGAATACATTTGATAGTAGCACTATTTCAAAAGAGTAATGTTAAAAAATGCTAATACCTAGATAAACCTCAGGCTGAATAGTTCTCTAATTATATTTTGGATCCTGTGTGTTATCCATCTTAGCTGATTCTTGGATCTCCTTGTTTAGGAATTTCAACCAAGTAAGTTTCTAAGTATGTTGTGCCAATGATGCCAATTGGACCCAATAGTAGAAAAAATGGCATAGTTACAAGTCTTCTAAAACATGCTTTTCTGTATGAATGAAGTAATGCCTAATATCTAGAATTAAACTAACAGATCAAACGGAAAACTTGTCTATTGGCACAGTAAATGAAATTTCCTCTTTCCACAGACATTGTTCTTTTAGAAAAGTGTGTATCAAAATGCACTAAGTATATTAATATGTTGTTTTGACTTCTTAGGAAAAATAATTGCTACAGCACATTTTTCCTTTATCTTTTTTTAATCTTTTCATTTTATTGTATTTATAAAAAGCAGGGAGGATAACCAGCAATATAAAGCTATTTCTAGGGAGTAGGAATGGCTTGGTATTCCCAGAAGGGAGGACCTGTCCCCCAGGGGATGGGATGCCTCCTTAAGCCCACCAAAGAGCTCAGGTGTATCCTGCTGCAGGGAGACCCTCAGGGCAGATCCCACTGGATTTTCTGGTCTTTGTTAAAACAGATCCGCAGGAACCTCCAGCTCTCTCCATTCTATGAATATGCATAATTTCAAAGGCCACCTTAAATAATGCTCCAGCCTTTCAAACTTCCCCCCAGGGAGGATGCATTTCCAAGAGAGTGATTTTGTGCCACTAGTGGTCAGACTTTAATAGGAGAGCAGCACCTGACATTTTGCAGTTTTTAAACAACCTGCTTTTCTACTCAAGTGCTAAATGCTTAGGTCCCTAAAAAATCGGAACCAGAAAGCAGGAAGTGATTTTTTCAGGAAATTTTAATTGAAACATTAAAAAAAAAATTACTTTTAATGAAAAGCATTAGAAGTGTGGCATTTTCAAAACTCTTTGTAAGGAATGATACAGGAAAGAAATCTTCAGTGTTTCCCTCTTCAACCTTCAGTGTATCATGAGTATTCTTTTCCTTGCTGTATTGAGAACCTTACTTTCTGCTGTATTGTGTCTCAGGA
Organism: Phainopepla nitens; assembly: GCA_013400175.1. Classification (NCBI taxonomy): domain Eukaryota; kingdom Metazoa; phylum Chordata; class Aves; order Passeriformes; family Bombycillidae; genus Phainopepla; species Phainopepla nitens. The sequence goes on from VXBQ01010752.1 coordinate 1,321,888, forward strand.
TTAGTCACATCATTTTACATTCCTGTTTTTTACATTTATTTTACCAATTTGGCTGGAGTATGACAGATCTTATCATGTTTGGCAGGATTTGTTTTGATGATGAATGGCTCTGCAAGTCTTTACTTGCAAAGTATGACAGTCCACGTGCATACTCTTAGCTCTCACTCCATTTATTAGTTTAGTTGTACATGTTTTCATATAATTCTGTGTATTTTAATTAAAATGTAGATATCAAAAAGCACATTGGAGGGGGTCTGAAAAACAGTTCTCAATGCTCTGAAATTATATTGAATTTTGAAGAGACAGATATAAACTTAAAAAAAATTATTGTCTCAGCAAGATCTCATTTGTGAAAATAAACAGTTCTATTGTAGACACAAGGCTTAAATTATGTTCACTTGAAAAATTTACAGTTGTTTCCATTTGGCCACTTTCATGATCTTCTATTAGTAATTTATAAATAGTCATGACAAAAAATTGCGTGAGTTAGAATATCTGGAAAATGTTTATTCTTTTATATGCATACCTAGGCAATGGAAATAGTTTTACTTAAACAAAATAATTCACTACTTGTTATTTTATGTTTTAGAAATCTGTCATCTTCTCAGGGAACAGATACCATATTACATGATGTAGGCAGCTTAAAGACACAAAACAAATGTTTTGTAAATGCATAATCTAAAGTTTATAAATTTTATGTGTACAACCTGATGTATAGAGTCCTTGCTCAAATTTTAGTGACCGCTCCACCATCCCTTTGTCTTTAATTGAATTTCTTACAGATCTAAGTGCTTGCCAGCATGAACTGTCAATTCCAAGCAGTCCTTGATAGTGGGAAGAGGAGTCATAAAAGACGATTTTCTTATTGACTACAAATTAAACTTGAACTGTTGCATAGACAATTGATTTTTGTTGGCTTATGCAGCATTATATTTGTGTAGTGAATACGCTCTTTTGATGTAGGATTTTGAGAAAATACAGACTGAAATGGAAAACACTTAAATACCAGAAAAAGATGGTGTAGTTTCTTTATTCACTGTTTTGATCTTAGCTTATTACAGGGATCAGTCTGAGATGAAAGCAGGCTCTCCACCAAACTCCTATAATAACTTTTTAAAGTAACATCCTCACTGTCAGAACTAAAAGGATATAATTTTAATCTACCTGGTTAATTTTCAAAACTAGTTTTGCAAAATCTGAAACAAGTGAATCAATATCAAGTGAAAGTTGTTCTGTGCTTATGAGACCAGGTATTCACTGATGATTCATATAATTACATATTGACTTGGTATAGTTATCTGTGTCATCAGTATAGATAAGAACATTATTAGTTCCTCAAACAGCTTCCAATAATGTGTGAAAAGAGTAGTTACATTACCATGTGGGATTTGAGTCACCTGGGGAGGCAGTCTTGAGATCTCATGAAGTCACCAGTGCATCACTGCAGGGATACCTGGCCAGATTGGAAGGAGCTTTGACCAACCTGGCCTAGTGAAAAGTGTCCCTGCCCATGGCAGAGGGGGTGGATTCAGGTCTTAAACATAAAGATTTTTTTTTTCCTTCCAAATCAACTGACTCTATGACTTTGTAACTTCCTGGAAGTTGCAGAAATAAAAGAGTACAAAGAGTAGGACTGGCTGAAGTTACTTAATGTTAAATCTCATTAGGATGGAAAACAGTAAAATAATCACTCAACTAAGAACAAATATTTTCTTAACATAATTAATAAGAATCAGGTTCATATTTTAGATTTAGCCAAAGAATGACCCAGTGATGAAAATACATGGCTCCTTTGAAAGCTGTTTTCCTGAAATTGAAAGCAACTGCTGACATAATGAAGGGAAAAGTCCCTATTAATGGGTTGTTTGGAAGAGACCAACAGATTAAAAAAAAAAAAAAATCTCCCACTACTGCAGACTGCAAGTAAGAATACAGCCACTAGATAAAGAAAGCTAAAGCCATAAAATTTCTGAAAAATTACACGCTCCATTTGTACCAGGAAATTATAGAAATTATTTAAATTCTTAGAAATAACCTTAGCTAAGATATAGATTCTATACAAGACAAAAATTACCTTAGCCATTCAGAAAAGGCAAGGATATTTAAGAAGTAGCTGTTTGAAGTCACAGAATATAATCAGATATATTCAGTAAAAAAAGTTCTGTATTTGAAGTAGGAGAATTAGTTAATATCTTGCAATGCTAATGAAGTACATTCTGTTTCAGTTGTAGCTGTAACAGACATTAAATGACAAAATAAAGAGTGAAACAATTTTGGATCCAGGAGATTGTATGACTTGTAACCAACAGTATTAAAGGCATTGGCAGATGAGGTTTCTGAGACATTTGTGTTGATTTTAAACAAGGCATAAAAAACAGGGGACTTTCCAGGATGCTGAAACAAAGCTAATGTTCTAATATTTTATGAGAAGTATTTTATGAGAAGCATTTTATAAGAAAGTTTATGACCCACATAAGTATCCTTCATACTAATTCTGTGCAAGAGGCTCACAAGTGAAGCATCCAAAAAAGATTTAAATGTAACTATATCTAGTCAATGTACTTCAGGGATGTTGATAATTTTTCAATAAATATATAGGCCTGCTTTTCAGGCTGAATATTATGGCAGAAATTTATGCTTATACTGTATTTGATTTTATTTCATATGACATCTGAAAAATTGCAAAATAGAAAATTCAGGAGAGACAGTCTTTCTCGTATTCTTACTTCAAGCAGGACCTTGAAAAATTTAGAAAAAATTGAGAGATTTCAAAATAGACCTGAAAACCTCTTTTCACAATTGTCATGCAAACATATTTAATACTTCCCCAAAATCCAAGTATTTTCTTTACAAAATTTAAGCTATTTTTCATATACACACTCTATTCCATGCAGCCTTACTGTAGCTGTTTGTGGCTACAAGCATTTAATGTTGCTTTTCTTTCATACAAGCAGAGTTAGCCAGACTTGTGAGGGAAGGTGATTTCTAAAAGTTACTAGGCAGGCATGTGCTAGAATTCACAGATGAAGAGGCCACTGTCTTAATTCATGAAAAGGATAGATGAAAGAAATAAAAACCTATAAATTCATCCCATCCATTCCCATGTGCCAGGGTGAACAGTAAGAAGTGGGCAGGCCTATAGCATTTCTCTTGGAAGCTTGGGGACCGAGCCCGGTTTTGAGTTGCAGCTTTTCTGTCATCCACCCTGCCCACACACTGGTCTCACTTACACTCTAGTCTGCAGAAAGTCAGCTGGCTCTCTGACTCTTTCAGGAAATTTCAGGATTTGTGGGGTTAGAGACAGGGAAAGGGGTGCAAGATTCAGAATATATGCAGCTGACCCAAGCCTCATGGTTGTGCAAACTTAATCTTGAGCTCAGTGTATCCATCAGTACAGCCATCAAAGCAAGTTCTTTGCCTTATTTAGCAGTGGGCAAATATTACGTCTTTCATACTCGTTCTTCACTATTCTACATCTTATATTCTTCTTCTTTTTTCCTGACTGAACTGAGAAATTGAAATCCCTTTTAAGTAACAGCTGCTCTCTTTAGCCCAGCTGGTGCTCTTACAATAGGGATATTTGGAGAAAGCTGGTAAGTCTGTGGGGCTGGCAGCCTTGCACTGATTTGGTACTGGGTCTGCAAAGATGGAACTCAGTTTCTGTGCAGAGCTGAAGGTTTATCTCTATCCACATCTCTCTCAGGGATGAATCCTTTGCTTTGGAAAGGCAAGTGAAGCAGGTGGGAGTTCAGCAAACTCTATCTCCTCCCTGGGATCCTCATGGGGGGGACACAATTGAACTGACAATAGGAAAGCAAAAGATGCTTTTTCAGAATGCTGATTATTACAAAATAAAGAAGTCTATGGGAGCCCAGGGGAAGAGCTGCATTTAATCATGTCAGCACAAGGGGCTGTATGGTCGTGCAACATATACTACAAAAGTTGGCTGGCCTTTCTTTGCACCTTCAGCTTCAGCCTCTCATCCAAGTCCCCTTCTCACTCTTTTGTCATCCAGCAAAATCTGGAAAGAAGTCATTAAACTGCATAGCTGTTCCAATAGCAGCTGCTTGCAAGGCGGCCTTGAGAGTCCATGTCAATTCCTGTGCTGTGCAGGGCTGCTCAGGGCTCTCATGCGTGTTCCTGGCAGCTCCTCACTCTCACAGCTCCAGCACAAAGTTATGGGCAGGCTCTGGAAACCAGTGGAAAGAAGTGAAAGTGGAAAGAAGGGGACAGCATGGCTTGTTGAATGAATTACCTGTGTGAGGCAGAGCTACAGCTTTAGATATTATGGGGCTTCGCCTTCATTTTCTATTTGTTGTATTTGACATTTAGAGTTTGCCAGATTTTTCTCTCTTTATCTCTTTCCATCTCCTTTTCCATATTTTCCACTGTGCTTTTATGTACCTTTAACTCTTTTTATATTATTTCTCACTTCCCCCCCCTTGCCTTCTATATTTTAAAATCATTCAATTTCCTTATTTCCTTTTGATTTTAGAAATATTTATTGTTTCAATTTCCTCACATATTTCTTTCCCTTTTCATTTTTTTTTTTTCTCTGCTGTTCTTCCTAAACTGCTCCTCTTCTTTCCTTCTCTGCTGGATTTACTCTACTCTGCTGTCTTCTGCACTGCCTCCTTCTCCCTCCCTCCCAAATCCCTTCTCCACTATTTCCTATCTCTGGTTGCAGGTGCTGCAGCTATGGCAAACTGAGGCACTCCAGGAGGGTGGAGTGGGGTGGAGGGTGGTGGTGCTTGGGAGGGGCCGTGCCACATGTATTCCTCCCACCCTGCAAGCAAGAGGAGGAGTGTTCTGCCTTTGCAGGTCTTGGGACAATGGCTCCTGTCAACAGGATGAGGGAGTTTTATTTAAACGTGGGAATGTCCCATGAAAATTGAGACATCTGGCACCCTTACATTCCACGTCTGCCTTCAACTTCATCTGCTGCCGTTATGAGTGTCATAAACATGGGTAATTTCATGAGCCATAGGAGTCAGAGTACACAATAGATTGCATTGCAGATGATATGCCTGCCCTTAAAAGGACTGCAACTTGTAGAGTTGCAGAGATTGCAGATTGGCATATCCTGGAAAGGGATGAACTCAGGAATGAAAGATTTCATCAGTGTCATCACACAGAAAATATTAAAAATATTGCAGCCACAATTTAAAACCAGAAAGGAAAGAGATCAAAATATGCAAATTAAAAAGAAATTACACAGTATTAATGTAGGAGCTATTATTAGGTATTGATCTTAAGCACAAAATTGTAGGTATCACATTTATGTGCCTAAATTAGCAATTTCCCAATGATCCATCTAGAATTAGTGAAGACATCTGTAGGAGATCATTCAGACCCAGGTTGGTACTCTGCTCCTGTTAGGACCCTGAAACGGTGTCTCTCTCTTCTAGTCCAGGCTGGATTTGCTTCTTACCACACCATGATTCAAGCTAATTTTCCTCTTTCCTGCTATTTCAACGCCTCAGAATTCTGCATAGCTTCCTGGAATATTTTTTCCACAAAAATAGGGAAAGGGATATTTTGCTGTATGTATTTGCTGTTCTGGTCTTGCCTTTTACTTTGAGACCTCTGAGGCCATTCCCTCTCTGTTGTAGCAGTGGGTTGGTTTGCAGGTATTAGTCAAATTTTTGGCCCCAATTATTTTGTGATTTGTAGCCACACTGCCAGTCTGATAACCAGCAGAGGGAGTGCAAGTTAGATCTCTCATTGTTCATGGTTGTTGGTCCCCCTGCAAGGAAATGGCTATAATGTAAATAGCAGAATATGTTCATTTAAATAGGAGAGATAACATGGCAGAGATGAGTTGCCAAATGGATGATACTAGTTGATGAGAGGAATGTTTTCTCTAAGCATTAGGAGGATCATATGCACAATGTCAGATGAAAAATAAACTGGCAAGAATTTAATTAATATCATCTGCTTAATCCAGAATTTTTCTTTTTTGGTTGTTGATTTAAATCAGATTCTTGTGCAGAAGTTTATGTAAATAATGCCCCTGTTGTTTTCAAGAGTCTGTACTTCAAATTTTGCCTCCTAAGATACATCTTAGGGGCAAAGGGGCGGTGGTGACGGAGACTGCAAAGGGAAACAAGTTTCTTTCTTTGGGAACTGCATTCCTTTTCACAATGATTTCCCATGTTCTGTATGGGATAGAGTTAGCTGCTTCCCAGGAAGTCATCTCCTTTTGTTCAGGCATGTGGTAGATGTTCCAAACAGAAGATGATGAAAAGACCTGCAGACATCTCATATGACCCTTAACTGTAGAAATTTTTCCAGTATACTGGTCCTTAAATCCATTTAGATGAATTTAACAGCGCCAGCAACACTTCCTCTGAGCTGAGTACTGGGTCCCTGTCAGATGGCTGTAGTCATGGCAAGAACACAGTACATGAGGTAGCAGGAGCTAAACTTCGCCTTGGGGTTTGTAATACCTGGGTTCTTTAACCTCTTTACTGGGCTTTTAACCAAAACAGAAACTTGTACCATTTGATCTAGCATTTCCTGTAGAAGAATGCTATGGGTCCAGTAGTGAACCCACTAGAGGAGGGGAAACTGAAACCTGGAGGCAATAGAGCTCTAATAAATCTAATGAAAAATTATTTTGACAGTGAAATAATGTATTTTTGATATCACAGGTAGGGAAAGTCAGTCACTGGAACTACATGGTGGTTGGTTAAAACCCAGGGTTAAAACCCGGGAAGCACACATGTATTTGAGACAGTTGCAAGGGATCAGAGAGATGTTGGGTTTCCCTTAAAAGTGCAGAAATCTTCTTCAGGCATGGGCATATGTTTCTTACCAGATTTCCATGGACTTCAGTGTGACCATGACATGCAAACAAAATCTTTTATCTGTTTCAAAGGAAGAGAACTGTATCAACTTCCTTTGGTTTATCTTGCTCATGTTAGTCTCTGATGCCTTTCTACAGAATGATCTGGGAGGAGATATTTTTCAGTAAATCATTACTCTGCAATGTCCTTCTCTTCCAATAGGTTTGGTGATACAATAGTTTCTCTTGTTTCAATGAGATTTATGCAATGGAATCGTGGAGTGAAGAAGCTAATGAAACTGCTCACAAAAAAGTGAGACTCCATCTGTCCCACACAAACAGGCCCAGTGCAAACATATGCTGTGAATTATTATTTAGTCAGTGCTTTTCTAACTGCAGTATGCTGAGAAGTGTCTGATTACCCTGTGCCATCTCTCCTTCCTGCTTTCAGCTGCCAAATTGCATTAGTCATACTTTCCTAATACTTATTTTCCACATACGTAATTACTCTGTGGGTATAAGGGGCTTCACTGGATGGTAAATATCTATGTGAGTCTGTGGTACTCACTGTGTTGTTTATCCCTTTCCTAGGTGATTTAGAAAAATTGATGTACATGATGCAAATTAAATTATTATTCCATTTTACCTTTCTGTCTTGGTTTGAAAGACATGAGTCTGCCAAGGAAGGCAGGAGCCTCCCTTGGAATGGAAAATGTAAACCCTCTCCCTCCAAATTATTATATTTTTTTAAAATTAAAGGGCTCTCAGGCAAAGATATGAGGATAGGAATAACAGTTCTTTACTAATATGTATAAACAAAGTAAAATAAAACAAAACCCAACAAACTAGAACTTAATAAGAAAATTAGACCAAGATGAAGTATTACAAAAAACCCCTGACAGTTAGAACACAACCTGACACCCTGTCAGTCAGGGTGTTGGTAACAGTCCAGTTTGAATGGTGGCTCCAGTAGTCCTCCTGGAGTGACAGATGGTTCTGTTGAAGCAGAGATCCTGCAGAAGGGTGGAGTTTTCCTCCAATGGTCCAGTGATGTAGAAGGGTCTGGTCCTTCCTCTGGGAATCCAGTGGGAGAAAAGGCTACTCCTCTGGGAATCCAGTAGAAGGCAGTTGATTGTTCTGTCCAAACTCCCAAATTTTATCCAAGTGGGAATGTTCGGCTCCTCCCCCTGGGTGGAGCATCTCATAATGGGCTGATGTCATTTTATCAGTCATGTGGTGGGTCCTTGATTGCCCATTAAACAGAAATAGCTCCCCGAGGGAGTTATCTATGATTAATGGGGCAAGGCATTGATGGCCCATGAACAGGAGATAGTCTAGGGGAGGAGACAAGAAAAACACTGTGCCTCCTGGTTTCAACAGCTCATGGAGATAGAATACATACCTTCTGGCATATCTTTACGTTGTAACCTAGGACATTTTCAATAACATGTTAATTTAAAATTAACTGCCATATAGCACTCTCTCCATCTTTCTTTGATCTCTCCATACAAACTTAAATTTTTGTTAATGGGGAGGATGGCAGAAACAGAGGCTTTCTCTTACTGATGTCACAAGTACAAGGAAACCAAGATTAGTTACAGTGTTTTAGAGAATTCTAATCGAAATTCATACCTTTGGAAAAAAGTATCACTTTTTGGAACAGAGATCAAGACATTAAAGGCTCACTCCCCTGTTCTGTAGCAAGGGCTCCAGCACACAGTATTGAACTTGACAGAATATGTGTTTCATACTCTTATAAGTATTCTTTCTGTCAATATTGAATTTTATTCTGATTATTCAACATCTTCATTGCAAGAAGAAAGGAAGAAATGAAGCCCTCTTAGCATGTGCTGTTCTATAACTCAAGAAAACTTTGTGTAAGAATTTTTAAAATATTGTCAGTGAAGAAAATATGCCCATTAATTTTAATCCTTACAACATTAAAATGGAAATAACTTCTGAGAATGTACAATTGGATGGTTCAACCATGTATCATTTATATTCTTCCCCACCAGAGGATTAAAAGTATTCTGTGATGTAAGTAACATTTTGTGAATTCCTGTTTCCTTATTTAGCTGAAGTCTCTCTTAAAATATCAGCTGCTTATATATGATATGTGACTAGAAAGTAAATATGAAAGCCAACTATCTCATATTAATGAAGGAAGTAAAATTTACACATGCCTTATTAAACATTCATTCATTTTTTTTGTTACCTCGCAATCTTTCCTTTAGAATACCTGCAAGGAACAGTTCCACTGCTTTTGCTTTCGCAGTATTTATTCTTTGATAAGAAAATATCCTTAATTATTTTTGAGAAGTGGACCACATGTTTGTTTCTTAAAAAAGTTAAAAATTGCAAAAGCAGCGCATGAGACTGTGAGAAGTGAAGGGGTAGGGAAGGGCCAATATAAGAGAAAAGAAAGATGAAACACTGTTGTAGTAGCCAAATGTTCTGTCCTGTCTTGTTGAGGCTTGAGACACCAAGATTTTCTTGCCAGCCTTGAAATATACTATTAGTAAAACTCCTCTGAAACTTCTGAAAATATATTTTTCAAAACATTTTGAGCAAAAGCTCAAAACCAGGTTGTATTTTTTGTTTCAAACACTTAATTGTTTAATCAAATATTAGAATGACCTCACTAAGAGAGATGTGAATGTGATACTGCTACATCTGCCATGAAAAATCCATTCAAAATTTAAGAAGACTGAAAGTGAATAATTTTCACTTGGGGTAGACTATTAGTGTCCTGATTTCAGAGGCTAATATCCTGAACTGATGCTGAAAGCCTGTGCTAGTTATTACTTTACAAACAGTTATCTGACTGCATATTTAATATTTATGTTGAAATACATAAAGAAATAATTTTTTTTCAAGCATATATTATTACCAAGCAGGAGAAATAGAAGAAGGGTCTTGTATCTGTTTTTTGAAAAACAGAATTATTAATATAGAGGTACCAGGTTACCTGATATTTGTACCTGGTATTTGATGTAACAGCTGAGCAATGCCAATTTCCTGTATGCAGTTTCTTCTGATACAATAATTATTACAAGGCATGGCTCTAAATTTAGGCCAGGAAGGCAATTTTAAAACAGTAGAATTATTTATCTTGAATGAATGATATCACTAAAGACATTTAGAATTTCAGCCAAATGCAACTGGAAGGAATAGGATGCTTTTGTCTTCCTGTTTTTCCTGTTATGAATATGCAGACTTAGACTGTTGAGTGAGGCAACAGGTGTCTAATGCACAGTTCAACACCTTTTTCTGTGTTTTGCTTTGCTTTCAGGAATCAGTTGCAAGAGAGTGATTTGATAAATAGGCTACAGAGCCAGACTGCTCTTGCCTAATCCCACTCTTGCTCAGTTATCTTTTCATTGCTGTCTGCAGAGATATATGGCTTCAGTTGAACAGGTGGATCACATCTCTCCTGACTCCTGTGTGGCTTTGTGTGTAGAGTGCAGAGAGAAACAAGTCTCTGCAGGCTGACAAGTGATTTGAATCCAGACCCTTGACTCCCTAGGAACTGTTTTCATAATAAAATTCTTATAAAACTGTAGGAAAACTATTACAAATCCTGTCTAGGTTTTATAATCAGTAAAATTCTTTGCATAAGTGTTGGCTTTAATCTTAACATGGAGTGAAAGGTGTCCTTTCTGAGGTAAGGACTTACCTAGTTTGTGAATTCAGAGTTGGGTAGGCACTCAACTGTTTGGGTCGGCAAAGAACCTATCCTTTTTAGGTATGTGCAATAACAGGATACTTGGCTGTTGGAATAAGTGCTTCTTGGGACCTTGGCCAAGGATTTTTGGAGAGTGCTCTGGGACTTAGATGCCTGAATCCCATTGAAATTGTACTGTATGCGCTATGGTGAAGTACTGGATTGTACCTTTAAACACTTGTGATGTGGAAAACTTCATATGTTTGAGAAGACAAAGATTGTATCTTTACTTCAGGAATAACGTGAAGCCTGGAGAGCTTCAAGAACCTCTCAGAGGCTTTTCATTGCCCTTTCATTGAAAAGCCCGAGTTCAGGGCAGCTATGCATGCCCTGTGTGCTTATGGAAAGTGGACATGTTTCAAAGAAGGCAGCTGTTAGTCATGTCTTCTTTATGCTACCTAGATGATACTGTCACTAAAATATATAGAACAGGAAGGGAGTCATACTAAGGACAACTCTCTACATATTTAAAGTTTGATTTGTGGGGTTGTTTTGGGGTTTTTGTTTTTAGGGTTTTTTTTTTTCTTTTTGTTCTGTTTTTCTGTTGTTGTTCTGTCTGAAGTTTGAAGTTCTGACTATAATCCAGATTTCTCACACACTGAGCTGGCAATTGCTTGAGCAGATAACCAGTTTGCTAAAGCAACTGCTATTTCACTACAGTGTGAACATAGATAAGCGACTATCTGTAAGTCATTATTTCTTAGGACATATTCCTGGGCTTGACATTGTCCAGCTAAAGGGGGAATAAGGTAGAATTGCAATACCTAAGACCAAAGTTATGATACTGAGAATCCTTACCTCATTATTCAATTCCACACTCCTGACTTCTACACTTCTTTTTGTTTCATTTTTCATTTCGAAGCATCCTAGAAGCCTCACCATCATGATTTTTTCCCTTTCTGTGTGCAATATACTGAGAGAGGGGGAAACTGGAGCAGATAAAAAAAAATTCAACTCTGTGGAAGTTTATCATGGGGTAGCATGATAAGAAACAGAAAAGTGTTTGTTTTCTGTATGGTAACTATATGGGATTTTGTTATGCCTACTGTAAAACCACAATGATTTATGAGAAGAAGCATTTTAACTACACAACAACAAGCTAAATGTTTCCCTGTGTGGGATAACACAACGCTTTCTCAGCTGGCTGAGTCTGCAGGGCCATCTACGTTTATCACTCTCATAAAGTCCCCTGAATAAGTAAAAGCTTCTCTCACCCGCTCTTGCCTGTGGCTTTTAAACAGGAAGGAAGTATCATTTTCTTTTGCCCTAGCACAAAGAGAGCTCTGAGCATCTAATTACACTTTCTGTGAGCAAATGGAACCAGAAAAGCATTTCCCTGTAGCTAAAATGCCCAAGCAGGGCTCGCACTCTCTCAGTTTTCCCAGACTAAGGTTGAAAATCTGCTCTCTAAATTATTCCATTGCTTTACAGAGGAAGTATTAATTACATTACTGCAAATGTAGATTGGGGTGGGATGTAATTACAGGGTCGGCTTTGTGTCTGTTGTCCAACAGAATTAGGCAGGAAGTGTTTGCAATGCCAGCAGTTTCAGGTGTTTTGCAACCTATTATATTTGCTGGTTCTCACCAGGTCTTACAGATGGATCAGGTGACTTTCTGCTGCCCGATTGTCTGGAAAATCCACAAAGCTGCTATTACTAGAGGTTCATGGCTTTTACAAGGCTGATGGGTTTAGATTTTTAGAGGAGGAAAAAAGTAAAAATCCATTCTTCTCTATTCAGCCCTTGCCAAATTTTGCTTTCTTCCTTTAATCAAAGACTTATTTTTCTGTTTGTTTTCTAGTTTCCTAGGTCTAATCCTCTATTTTTTTGTCCATTTTTTTCTGCTCCTCTTAGAATATCTTTCTTATGGGGAGAAAATGGCTGTGTGTGCACAGGAGAAAGCCATCACGCTCTGCAGGAGGAAAACCAGTGGGCGCTAGGTTGCCATAACTGAGCACCATACTGGAACATGCACTTGACTTCCAGTTTAGGCACGGCATGGACTTATTTTATGGTTTTTTTGTGTCTTTCAGGAAACACCTCTATATTTTTGGTGGATGATAGGAAGAAAATCAAAGCCCTGTACTCTCCAGTTGCTGGTACTGTCACCAGGCATAATTTCAGCCTGAGCTGAATGAATATGTCCCAGAAAAATTCCTGATCATGCCTCAGGAGTGATAGAGACCATTATCTGCAGACACCTATGATAAAGATTCCTTATGTAGGAGAGAGAGAGTTGGTTTGTATGGAGACAGGCTACTCTCTCTCAGTTGAGCTGGGTGCAAATGGGTGGTCTAGGGCATAGTTAACTTATTTGTACAGACACGATCAGTGAGTTTGGATATATTTAACTTGAGCTCTGAGCAAGTGGCTGTCCATGTTAAAACATGCTTTCATCAAGGATTTGGGATGTCTGTTCATCAGGAAAATAGATTTTAAAGAGGCAATTCTCTGCTATTTGACCAATGTTTGATTCTTCATAAAACCTATTTGTACTGACTGCTGTGCATGAACAATATGCACAGCATTTAGACTGTAGAAGTCTAAACGAAACAATCTTAGCCATTGAACGCAGATAGAGGGAGAAAACCAGTAAGATCTCTTCATATATCTCCTTTTGGATCAAACTGTGTGGCTAAAGATGCCACTATTGCCCTCATCCATGTGTTTCTGCTATTGTACTTCCACTGAACATGTAATTTTGTCTGACCATGTCAAACTGAGTTTGCCTGCCTGTTGCAGAAAAACAAGACAGGGGGGAAATGGCAAGAAGCAACAGCACAGGCTGGGACTTGTAACCAAGCCAACCAACACAGTTATGGATGAAAAAGGAAATAGCAATCACAGTAAAGACACTGCAGCTGTATGTTTTTCTGGCACTGTTACTAGTTCTTTTATTTAAGGGGACAAGTCCTAAAAAGAAATATTCTGGTATTGTGGTTTTATCCAGTTCTGTAAAACCTTAAGGTCAAGATCAAGGATCATAAAAGAATAATTAGCTTGATTCTTAGTACAAACATAAGAATGTTTTGGAATGCTCCAGGTCCACCCATTTCTCTAAGGCATTTATCTTTAATAATATAAACATTCAGAATATACCTACATCAATTTGTCATGGCAAAGTCTTTGCATACAGTTTTCAGTTTTCTATGTTAGCAAAGACGGAAGACATATATTAAGTTTCTTTTAGCCCTTAAACTTATATAAATATGAAAGGTTGATGCCAAAGCAAAATGTGCCTCCAAAATTCCTAAAATAGATAGGATAGCTATTACGTATGCACAAGCCCCATGAATGCCAGCATTTAAGATGTATATTCATGCATATACTGTGGCTGGTGAAGTGTGGAAAATATTTATATTCATTCTTGAAGAAATGACCTTAATAATTCATTTTGGACTCCACCTCTCCTGAATTACAGTTGCCTCACTTGTGGAGTATTTTCCATATCTTGGAAAGACCCTAATAAATTCTAATACTTTCCTAAGTGTGGAAATAATTAGTAGTTTATGATGTCACAGATTTGCAAACTTTTTTCACAGTTGTGGTTGCAAGAAGCCCATGTTTCCTTTCTGTTCCCTCATGCTTAGCTGTGCTTTAAATTTCTTTCAGTGATAATTAGGGCTTGTTTAGAAAGATACAGCATTTGTTTCAGATGTACTTGGAACTAACTGCAAAATTTGTATGAAAAAGGAATATATCCATTTAGATATAAATCATAAGAAGCACAAATAGCTCGATTTTAAGGGCTGATATATTGTATTTTAAATAATTATTCTAAAGATGACTTTTCTAATTTACCTGGGAAGGCTCACATTTGATACTAGTAGAGCCAATAGCAGATTATCATGCTAAGGTTTTACAGACATTATTAAAATATGTTTTTATTCTTAAACAGCTTTGCATACTACTGGAACAAGTTTAAAAATATATCTAACAGTTATTAAAATGTGAGGATTTCCCCCAAAGAGGGTTGATTCTAGGGTGAGGATTACACACAAATTTAAGACTGAACAATGCTGAACTTCATCTGGAATGACATTCAGAGGAATGAAGCAGTTTTAGATGGTTTTGGTTCAAGTACAGGTTGGATCTGAACAATTAGACCTCTTTCCAGCAGTGCTTCCAATGTGTGCACACATGAGTGCAAGTGAAAACTGACTAAGAAAGTTTAGGGCAGAGTGGGAGAAAGATTAGGAACAAATGTCATGGGATAAAGGAATAGACTGTATTCTGACTTGGTCAATATATGTGATGCTAACTGAAAAAAAAAAAAAAAGAGGCAACCTTCTTTCATATCCAGTCAGATTCTCATCCTTTTTTCACATCTGGGATTTGCTAAAAGACAACTGCAGATGAGAGGGATTCAGCACACGGTGCGTTACCTTTTTAGCATTCCAGAAAGTAGTTATTTAGCAAAAGAACTATTGGTGGCTGCTTTGCACACTTCTTTTTCATGTGAATTAGTCCTTCAAGTGCTTATATACTAAACTTTAAATCTTCTGTATATTTGTTTCCTTTTTGATACCTTCTCCTGGTCTATGAATTTATAGATTTGTATTTGTCTTTCTCTTCTGGTGTTTGATCTTTTGCTCATCCGCTTTCTTTTGTCTCCTCAGCTGTCTGTCTTGTTCCTTGTATTTCTTATTCTCTTTTTTGGGGGAGTGGGATGGGATGGATTGTTTGTTTGTTTGTTTGTGTGTTTTGTTTGGTTTTGTTTTTTTTCCTCAAAGAAGATGAAGTACCAGCTTTTTAGATAGGGGTCGGTAAAGACAGAGGTAGCAGACATTCTAAAATTGTCCGCATGATTCAAAAATAGAATAGCACTGGATTAAAAAATTAAATAAATAAATAGAAAGATTAGGAAAACGTGAAACGATACATGTAACATGCAGACTACTAAACAAAGACCATCTTGTGCAGAGTGTAAAGAAAACATAATGACTACAACCTGCCCTAGGGTTTGAAAACAATTTACTGAGAAGTCTTTTACAGTGGCTAGCTTTGGAGCCATTTCTAATTAGGTAGCAGGTAATTCAAAATCTGTTTAAGTATGTTCAATAAATTTCCTTCAGAGTTTCAGTGTTATAAATCTGTCATGATGATTTTTTGGATCTTCAGGAATTAACAGATCCTAATCTCAGAGCTACAACACAGTCATATTTCATGACAGCATGTTTCAAAATGAATATATTTCCATAGGAAAAGTCCTAAGCTAAACTGGACCTGTGAGATGTGAACAGAGTAAAATATTTTGGGAGTGATTCACTCCTTGCAATTAGAATACTGTCTTTTTTTTTTAATAGCAAAATACAAAAAAAAAAAATGCCAGAAAACTCAAATTTAAAGTATTTTTTTTTTATTTTACATGAGGAAAGTGTAAATCCTCTCAAAGTGTCTAACTCTATTTCCCCTTTTAATTTCTAGACTTCAGTCTGCTGCAGTGGAAATTACCTACAAAATTATTTGGTCCGTTTCCATCTCAATGCAAATCTAGGAAAAATGCATCCCAAATATTTTGCATGTCTTTCTAGATAAGATATGGCTAGATATGCATAGAGCATCAGAACACCACACTATCCTACTCATTTTCCAGTGTAGGGGCATGAGAGATCCTGGATGACATAGGTAGTATAGAGTGTGTTTGAGAGTTATTGTCACAGAAAGCTAGAATGGCTCTCTGGGGAGCCAGCTCGAGTCTGGCAGGACTTAAGAGCTCAGTGTCCAAAACCAGGCAAACATGCAAACATGTACTGGGCAAGAGTTGGAAGCAATGAATCTTTGTTCATGTGCCATGTCACCATAGCAGGGTATTTTTCTGCAAAATGGATGCACTGCCCACAGGTAGGGGACAGTCAGTTGTACCTGCTGGCCTGTTGCAGTGAAAGTGTTCTATGCCCTGAATGCGCGTACAATGGAGGCAGCTGAGCGTGGAATGTTTGAAATATAGAAGATTGAGAAACTTGTAAATAAGGCAGGCAGACTGAGGGTTAAGACTATGAAAAGACAAAAGAAGGAGAAGGAAACAGCAAATTATTTAACAAAAGAGTTCTTCTGAGTTGGGAGAGGAGAATTTACAGCCTTGGAAAGACAAAAAGAAGAATTGAAAACAATAAGTAGACAGAGTTGTTCAGAGCCTTAAAGGACAATGAATTTGTGGCATATAATTTAAATGTAGAAGAGAGAGCAAAATATTGTTGTCTAAGTCCTGTTAACACTGATATGTTGGTAATGCTTGTACTTCTGACTTTGCTTTTAAAGACAAATGGAATGTTGTTAATGTGACAGTGCTACCTCCTCTAAGGTCTGCTTCTACGAGCAATGCATCAATCCTCCAGTAAGTGAGTTCTGAATTGCCAAGTGTCCACGAGATTTACATTTTTAGTTCCATTCTTCATTGGTGAGTAATGTTTGTCAGATTTCCTAGTGAATGAAGAAGAAAAAAAATCAAAAATTCTATGTATTATTCAATTAGAGTAACTTACAAAAAAAATTAAAAAATATGGAAAGGAAATACACCTAATTTTTTTTTTTTTTAAACAGGACATCTAGAATATTGTGCTTTGCCACATGGATTGAATATTGACAGATAAGCAATATGTTTTTCAGACCCTCTTTTTCATCTTTTTTTTATGTATCTCTTATCCCAAGAGTGGACCACACTCTGTGTGTTTCTCCTATGGGTAAACACAAAAAAATTCCTCCTAAAACTGCTTCTAGAGCCTCAAATAACATTCCTACTGTCTCTAGAAAAAGCAGAAGTGTCTATAGTGATATGAATATAAACATTGAACTTCCCAAGCTGGATAAAGGAGATCATTCTGAGAACAGCATAATGAGATTACAAAGAAAGAAAAAAGAACAGTGAGTGTCTAAACAGATGGCAGCTGTTTCACTCGTACCTTCCAGGGCTATATTGTCAGACACATGTGAATGGGAGCAGCTGTGCTGCTGCTATCAACATCCGATCTGATGCTGCCTGTCCTTATGGATTTTTTTTGTGATTTTGGCCTCCCTGAAGAGAAAATTCTTCCCTGTGTATTTTGTTACTGTGAGCAATAGTGGACTCTGCTTTCTTTCTCTGAATATTCTTTTCCTCTATAAGCTCTTCAAGCCCATCACACTGTCTCAGTTCCCACTTCTTCCATCTAATTTTGTCCCTAATCTCTTCATCACCAATCTCAAATGAAGAGATGGTGCACGTATCAAGTTCCCCATCTCAAGGCTGGAAGCAGCGACAGGGTGTCCACCATTATCTTGGATTGCAGCATACTGAAGGTAAAGAAATTTCCCAAGATGAGATCAGATCTTGATTCAGTTGCCCTCACATGCACTTCCAGTGCCATTTGAACAATCCTACGATATTTGGCCTGGCCTCCGGCTACTCTGTGGAAGGCCCAGGTTGCCCACCCACACTGTACCATGTCTGTGAGCTTCATTTCAAAATCTAAAATACATGAGAATGATGCGAATGGTACTGAGAACTGAAGTGTGCGCGAGTCAAATCCTTAGTATAATGTCTGGTGTAGTTAAGGCATATCTGTGCCAGAAGTTTTCTGGTTTTTAGCTTTTCTCCTTTTCTTTGGCCGAACGGGTAGTGTATGGTAGAAGACACTTGTGGTTTGTTCACTAATCTGATAAAGGACAGGCTAGTGAAGCCTCTATAACCTTTGTCAAAAAAATTCTACTCAGTGAGAAAAGTTCATGTTTAAGAGGAGGCGTTGGCAATCTAGGATTCCTGAAATGTTTCAGAGCTATGGGTACTGCGCTGCAAAGTCACCTGGAAAGGAAGAAACATAGACTGATATTCTGGAAACAGAGAAAGAAACTAAAGCTCGCTGTTTGAGTGAAAGACTTCATCACTTCAGTTTTACAATGATCATTATCCTCCTTAGCATCTTTTATTAAAAAGAATAAGGCCCTAGTAGCTCTTTCAAAATGCTTTCAGATGATTAAACTCAGAAATTAACTTTGAGTAAAAATTATTTTGTAAATAATTTTGAATAAAACCTGCAAACCTAGATTTGCCTAGGTTTTGGAGAGTGGATGTGCTATTTAGAATAATTCTTGGAGTTTCACATTCCCATTGTCTGATTTCATATAGCTCCTTGATTGAAACACAGAATTTCCTGTTATAACGCTTCAATGTCTCAAGGGAAACTTTAATGGGTTCTAAATTCTGTTCTGAAATTGTCCACCAGAATGACAAATGCAGAATCTGAAAAGTACATTTAGAGGATATATTTGTCTCTGGACCCTTCATAATTCTCTTGTCATGCATCACAAGCAGAATCTCAATAACTGAATCAGAGTGATAATGGGAAAAAAATACTGAGAGAAAAAAATTCTACTGAAACCATCTAATTGAGATAATTGTTTTGAAGCATTTGGGGAAGGATGTATCTATAAAAAAATTCAAATTTTAGAGATAAAATGATAATTGAGTTGTCTTTGGAAGCCCTTTAAAATATAATTGAAGATGAGAATAATAAACTATATAAGTTGAAACATTTCATTTATGCTAGCTGAGCTTGAAAGTGGTTCACTTAACTTTTACGACTGATTGCATTGTAAGTTTGAATCCACATCTCCTTATCACTGCCTGAATGACTACAATAGTCCTTTGCCAAAGCATGGCTATAATAGCATGACAGTGAATGATGTCACCTCATGGAGTAAGTCTGTTGGCAAAATTAAGATCTCTTGGGGTCATGTTTCAATCCCATGAAAACCTTTGATTTTGAAGTGCTCTACCTACAGGTAGAGTAGGTTGAAATGGCACCTGGGTCATGATCAGAACATCATTGGAGAGTAAATCAAGAGATGTTCTGCTAGATCTTTCACTCTGGACAATTTGGAGATTAGCTTCATAGGCACAACACATCATGCTTGTGCCTTGGTGTGGACTTCATCACTGACAATAAGTGAATACCAAGGGTATAGTGAGGTAGTTAAGAACACATACCTAAAATGTTAGAGAGCGACATGAAGGTAAGATCTTGAGGCAGCATTCTAACAAATTTTAAGAAAAGCTGTCTGGATGGTTATTGTCAGCTCCATTTGGAGGGGAGAAGACTGTCCCAATGAAAATTAAGTAGAAATTGAAAGGCGTTAATAGCACCATTGTCACGAAGGAACTTATTGGGTCATAGAGACTGATCTCAGTAGGTAACTCATCCTAAACAAAAAACTAAATTAATTTATGCTAGATGCAACCTGTGTCAATCATCAAATTCAAGCCAAGCAGCAATGCCATCTTGAAAATTAAATCTATTTAGGAACACATTTTGATTACACTTAGTCAAGCTCACTCTCAAAATTTCTTCAGGACCTATATGAGCCAAAGCTGATCTTGAACTTTTGGTTAAAGTTGAGAGATTCTTTGGCTTAGATATGGTTAGAGATCTAATTTTAATTCCAAAATTATTCTATCTGTGACCGTATTTACTGCCTCACAGTGTCAGGCTTCTCTTTTGTTTCTTCTCTATTTTATCCTTTATTTATATACGGAGAGAAAACCTACCTCTCTCTCAGTTTTTATTTTTCTAGATTAAACAACATTGCTCATTTTAGTCTCTGTTCACATTATAAGATCTACCTTCCTGATCTTTTTTCCCCCAGATCTCCACCCTTCTGTGCATCTTTTCTTGTTTAAATTCCTCTTTATTGTACACAGTTTTTCATAATTCCTTTTACTATGTTCTCTAACAGTGGCCTCTATATCTCATTGCAAGGAAAAAGTCCATCATGAAATCCTAAGAATATGTGTAGTTTTTTGCTCGTTTTTGTGCAAGTCAACATTTTAATCTGAAAATTGCCAACCAGCTCTAAACTCTGGCACTTTCTGTATTAATTGAACAAGACTACTGGAACAAAAATAACCAACCAACTAAAAAAAAAGCCAAAACCAAAACACCACATACTTTACTTTTCATTAAAAACTGTAAGCACTGGTGATGGGAGAAAAAAAAATCTGATTGTACTTCTGGCATGGAAAAAAAAAGTGTTTTCTTAAAAATGTTTTGAAAATCCAAGTGGCTGGGCAGAGTAAGAGGGTTGCATCCCCACTTGACGCAGTTTCAAACCTGGAAGACTCGAGGGGATGATCAGACATAGTCATTCTTGGCTAAATTAACAAGTTCCCTGTGATGAAAATGATCTAATCTATGTCTGATATTCCCTCTGCATAGTAGAGGATTTCAATCTCCTGTTCTGTATTCAGGCCTTTCTAGAACCTAAGGACCAAGGAACAAGATAAAATTATTAAACAGATGACAATAATTTAGGCCTATAAAGTCATAGATGAGAGTAAAGGTTAACCAATGTGCTGCTGAAAAGACTGATGCTTCCCTTTCAACATATGGCCAAAAGCATATTGATTTTAAAGGCATTGTTCTTATCCTTGTCATTTTATCCTACTTATGCCTTGTAATAAAATATTTGTACATGTTTAAATATTGTTGGATGCCTTCTCAGGTATACTAAATTCCCGTGAGGAGAAGTTTATGGATCAGAGGTTTTACACTTTTGAGGTTAACTCTTCTACACATCCATGTGTTGGAGATGTCTCGATAAATACATATTTATCAATACATCAGGCTATCTGATACCATTAGCTGATATTATATGACTGAAGTAGGTGAGCCAGGCTTTTCCCTTCAGATTTGTGGTGAAGATGAAATGCTGGCATAAATGAATGCAATTTTACTTGGTTGTGCCCTCTAGTTTTGCTTTATGTGTTTATTGGCCAGTATGGTTCTCTACCTCCCTTAATGCTAACCCTCATGTTCTCTCCTTTACACTCCCAACCACTTTTAAAGGCCAAAACCTTACAAGTCTTTCATTCATAGCCCAGCAGGAGTTTTGATTTATGATAAAATAAATCAAAGTGCTCTCATCAGGAGGGTAGAAACTTATGATAAAATGATTCTTCCAGCCCCACTGACACAGAGCCAAATACAGTATTTTTCAAATTTTAAATTGCATGTAGTACTTGTTAAAATTGACCCTCTCATTTTTCAAATGTTACCTAACTGTTTTTTCAGTTGTCTGTGGTAATAATTATGAACTGAGACTATTTAATATTCTCAACTTCAGAAATATTTCTTCATTTGAACTGATAGATTTTTTAAATGCTGTAGAGACTACCTTTTACCAAAAAATGAATAGAAATTCTGTTCCCTTTTTTAGTGAAATAAATTAAAACTTCCAGATATTAATTGAAAAAAAAGGTAAAACATTTCACATTGTAGAATAGCATCTAGTTAGTTTGACACAGACAGATCAACATGAAGAAGCCAACGTGAACCTCCTGCCTCCTCCAGAAAAGAGACTGACCTCATTTTCTCTCTGCTCCAGATACATGTATGGTGAGATTGACTAGGTAAGCCAATGAAATATGCAATTTACTACTGAGATTCCTAGCTTAGAACTTCAAAAATTACTAATGATGTCACAAAGTCTCCCATTCTCAGGATATAGAGGGAGCTGTGACTTTGTAATGATTCTCAGTGATTCTCTGTCATCAGGGGCTGTCCATGTTGGTCCTCAAGTATATTAAAATTACTGCTCTGAACTTGGAGGAGTAAGAGCATGGTAAGAGTTTAATACTGTAGGGGAATTATCTAGTTATTAATGAAAATGCCAGGCTGGAATTTTAAATTTTTTTACCACCCTCTTTGTGTGTGCATATATGAATGAGAGATCATGAGAAATATTATTATAATATTGGCGCAAATGGATTTAGGTGCCTATACCAGACTATAAAGTGTATTTGCACAGGAAGATATGCCAAAGAGGTCAACTGCCAATGTTTCAGTATTTTCTCAGAAAAAAAATGTAAAAATATCTTGGCTCAGCATGGTGAAACTGAAATACATTGGCCTAGTGAAATGTGAAGCTGGAGAAATTGTACCAGGACTGTATAACAGAGAGCAGGAGAGAGATGAATTTGCTTCTTTTCTACACACTTCTGTTGGATCTTTTTCTGTCATTAATCACTGAGACCAATAAGAGCAATTTTTCACCAATTTGGACAATACTGTATTTTGAGTTATGCTAGACGCATTTGATGTTTGCGTCTCTTTGGGTCAGTGTATCTACTTAAATCCTCTTTGGTAAAAGACACATAAATTTAGATTGCTCAAGTCTTGCTCAAATCTAACTTCTAACTTCTCTTTACAGTTCTGAGGATAGACTGGCTGCTTCAGATAGTTGTTTATCCTGAGCATTATAGGTGCCTATCTCAAGGTAGTAAGAGTCTGTCTCTTGGAGGACTCTTCTTTTGAAAACACTTGTTTTTCAGCAGGGGTCAGGGCCCACACTGCTAACTTCAACCAGTAGTTAACTTTTCATGACCAAAATAGAGGGGAGGTGCCCTACCTGGACTCAGAGGTAAACACAGACTAAGCCTTTAGCAAAATCCGAAACATCACGGGTTGGTCAAAACTGCTGCGTGTTGGAAAGCTCTTTTACAGTCTTGAACATTGCTATTTGGAGTCATCCCAGAGAAGGAGAGTGAACTATGAACACCATGAACAATTAGGTGTAAATTCAGCAGCCTGTACAGGCCCAGTCATCTCTGTGAATAAGAGGTCCCAATATATTAAAGAGAAAGATATAGTAGAGTTGGGAAGCACTCACTTGTTGACACATGAAATGAAAAATCTACATGCACAGGAGGGAATGCTTCAGGGACTGACTTTTAGCCTCATACCAGTCTCTTGTAAGTTTGTCTCATTGCGTGAGCTGCCATGAAGATAAAGGTTCAGCATGGGCCAGACTAACTGGTCATCCTTTGTTTTGAGAAAGTTATCTTCTTCATAAAGATACTAGTCACGGCTTTCATACATCAAGGATATAAATGATGGTTCCATCTGGAAAATCAAAGCCAATATACTGTTTTAGTAAGCGATCATAGAATGAAATATAAGGAACCCCTAATTTTTTTAGCTTTTTTCCCTGGAGTGTTAAGGATTGAATTTAATGATCCATATCTGAAGGACATGCTTGAGGTTGACAAGGTCAGAACTAATTTTACATGTGGTACACAGATTTGAAATTACTTTCCTTAACCATGGAATGAATTATCTATTCAACTTCCCTCAGCAGCAAGGCTCAACTAGTAGTAGCAGATTTTCCTGCTGTTCAGGTATAATTACAGAATCACACAGGTGGCATTCAGTCTTTCTCTGATTTAGTAAAACAAAAATTCTTCACATTGCCCCTAAGCTGAATATTTTCTTTCTTTATAATTCTTCTTGGAAACAAAGCAAAACAAAGCCAAAGAAAAACTAAGTATTTTCTTTGTCTGTGGAGAATGCCTTACATTTTGTGCTTGTTTTGCCTACGGTAAAATTTTTATGCAGAAAAAATACCCCAAGACCCAACTTTTCCAAGGCAAACTCTTTGTGTTTGTTGTAAGCTACTTTTATGCATATGACCATATAGTCCTTTCTGATGATTTGCCCATGTATGACTTCAAAAGGGCTCCAAAGTCTTGTCTTTTATTCTTAAATGCATATTCAAAATATTTGTTTCATCACATTCTTGCCCTTTGATGTGCTAGAGCCACACCAGAGATATTAAGATTTTTAGGAAAAAAACCAAATCACATTCTATTTCCTTTTTCTACTTATACCATAGAATCAATTTTCAAAAGTTTAGCCTGTCTCAGTATATTTGCAAATAGTGGACTTAATCTTAAAACTGCACATCAACTATTTCCATTTTCTTCTTTCTACAATGTGGGTAATGTGTTTATGCCAAAAATTTGAGAGCTTTGAGTTTACTGAACAAAAAGTTTCATTGTTCTGAGTACATTCAGTTCTTGAGGTAAGTATAAGATGACTAACTTATTTTTCTAAATTAATAATTTGTTGTGAAATAGACAGAGAATTTTTCATTTCACCTCGAAATATAATGGTCTTTTTCCCTGAGGCAAGAGCAATTTTGTACAGACAGGAATTTTTCTCCATGAAAACATATTAGAAATGTGTACAGAGTATGATAATTATATATTGTTCATTTCATTCCTTTCACTTCCTTGTATAACTACTGTATAAATTCTGTATGCATGATCTATCTATAGCATAGCATTTTTTGCTCTTAAATTTGTTCTGTCCTCAGCTTCAGTTCTGTTCATGGTTTATCTTCAAATATTTGAGTAGATTTTTAGAAGTGTAAGTCATAAGTTGTCCCTGACATATACTCTGGCCATACCCAAAGGACAATGGAGTTCTTAGAAAGTTGATGAACTGGCAGGTTTGCACAGTGTCATGTGGAGATGTATGCTCAGATCCTAAAAGATATCTAGCAGTGTTAATTCCATTTTGTAGCTGAGCTAATAACCATATCTCTCAACAGCACTAATTAACACAGGCTCAGTATTGTGTTGATGCATTATATTTTCTTCCAGTAAAAAAATTAGATAAATGGGCAATAGTTTGTAGATTTTTCAAGCCACATTCCATCACTATTAGTCAAAGCCTTCTAAACTGCAATCTAGATAAATCTATATCTTATAACAATAAGGCAGAGATGCTACTAAACATATCACTCCACATTTTTAGAGCTGGCTAGCTCTACAATTTTGGGCAAGTCAACCTGCAATCTGGAACCCTGTAGTAAAACCCTGAACCTGTTATGGGCCACAGCAGAACTGGGTAGACAGTAAACATGAAATGAGATGGCGATACTTTTATAATTCTATTCTTAAACTAAATTTTATGAGACTTCTCCAGGAACAGATAAAATTAAGCTAAAAAAAAAAAAAAAGCAAGAGATCTGGGGCATTTTTTTTTCCCTCCTAACTGATCCAAAGAACAAATGTATGAGTTACTACAGATAGCTGCAGCCAATCAATATTTTTTAAAGAGATCTGACAATAATTTGCAAAGCACAACTGAGGGGAAAATACCCCAAATTAATTCCGAGTTGCTTTCTGCTTTCTCATTTATAGAGATAATTAAGGATCTCTTTATGATTCAGAGTAGATCAAAGGAAGTTCAAACTTTGACTGACTGGTCAAAGATGAGGGTTCCTGGGAGGCTCTTTTGGCCTTCTGGAGCAAAGTGTGTGATGGCCACCTCTCTTGACACCCCTGCAACCAGGGATACACACAGCAGCACGGGGTGTTACCACGAAAGGTCTGTTCAGTCCTTTACAAGGAAAGTAGAAGCTGCTCAGAAAACATTGCTTTTGGCCAAAACATTTAAAGTTAGGCTGGCCTATGGAGATATCTCCCTTAAGAAGGAACACTTATCTTCTTATTTGAGGCAATTTATACAAATATTGTGTTGCAAGAGTAGTGCAAACACGGCCTTAGCCTAGGGTATATAAATGTACTAACCACACATAACTGAAAGAGATAGTTCTTCCTTCCTCTGTGTAATGAAAAGTTGAAGGTCTGCCAAAAAAAAGTTGAATTGCCAGATATTCTGTCAATGTGAAAGCATCTTTCCGCCTGTAAATCAACTACACATTTAAATTACTTCCTTTCATAATCTATTAAAATGGTTTTGGCACAGTTGTTCTTTGTGCAATGTTTATTGCATAATTTAATTTCATTCTTGGTCAATAGTTTTTATTATTGAGTCTCAAATGCTGTTGAAGGGGAGTATGCATCTTTTTCTGTGAGTTACAAAATGATCTAAGTAAGTATAAATAGGTTTTTAAAGTGGAATAGAGAGTATTATCCTGAATATTTAATCCAGTAGATTTGTCAGCCATTAGAACATAGTTGGAACAAGGCTGTTTTCATGCAAAATGAACTATTTTCTAAATTATCTGTTGATAGTAAGGGTGTGCATGAAATTCACTCATCATTATTTCAAAATATATGAACCTGCAGTTCATCAGGAAATGGTGACTTTTAGTCCAAAACTGCTGAAACATCAATTCTGAATTCCTAAAATGTTCTAGAAGCAATCAAAAATCATTAAGACTTCTGTAGCTAGGCTAAAGACAAGCCATATGAATAGAATGGAAGTTATAAAACATTGTAGGACTGTTAAATTCAGCATTTGGAAGGAAGAAACTGTTTGCGAAACCCATAAAATGTTTTTGGCAAAATATCTATTGCACATTACATGAAGCTAGAGCCAGCCAAAAAACGACTAAATCATTAAAAGTCCGGGTTACTTTGTTTCATATTTAAAAAGACATTGTAAACAAGAATTGCTTCTTCCTCCACACCTTCCTCTACACCTTCCTCCACACTTTTTATAGTTAAGATATAAAACAAGGAAAAAACGACTTGATATATTTTCAGTAATGCTTATAATACACTGCACACAACAATCCGTGAAAAATAAGGAAATTCCCAAAATGGAAGAAAATTGAGGTTGCTGGGCTCTTGAGCCCTGCAAAATATTTGAATCCATCTGCTTCAAAACTTGTACAGGCAAGGAAATTAAAAGTTCAACTTACCCTTCTGAAAATAAAGAAACTAACCTATTGACTACAATTGCAATTCGATATTTGCCAGTTTTTGGGAGTTACCAATGGCACTGCCTTTCAGCCTGCTGGTACCCAGTCTTTACTGGTGCAAGGGATAGTTCCTCTCCAGCTGCAATACTTTTCCCCTGGTTAAAATGTGCCATAATTAACAGATAAAAAAATTATTTATATGTTTAAGTTCCTTTCACTGGCCTGATTACAACTATCTTAAATGTTGGTGGAGGATTTGAAGTAAATTAACAGATTGTCACTGTTAAGGGATGTTTTGTGTCCACTGTTCCCAGCAGCTCCAGCTTGTATCTCCTTTGTCCCTCTCTGCTGAAGTTCTACTTTGATCATGTGGGGCTCTGCACAGGCTTGGCTGCTGCCTTCCCATTTAAAAATTCAATCAATAGGGCAACTGAGCAATATCCCAGAGACACACAGAAACACACACACAGATAGCCACGCACCAGACTCACAGCCAGTCATGTCCCCTCCTCCCCTTGGGCTAGCAGAGGCAGAAGACCACTAGTGTAGCACACAGCACTCCCTCTGTTCAAAAGCATGTGCACAGTCATAGATTCCCCCAGCACCAACGT
The DNA here is from genome assembly GCA_013400175.1 of Phainopepla nitens. Taxonomy (NCBI): domain Eukaryota; kingdom Metazoa; phylum Chordata; class Aves; order Passeriformes; family Bombycillidae; genus Phainopepla; species Phainopepla nitens. Next base: position 1,349,439 of record VXBQ01010752.1, read on the forward strand.
GGCCCTTCTGCCTGCCTGACACTCACTGCCTGGCCCAGCTTGGATGTTTCTTTTCATATTCACATCTATCTAAGCTTCAGCATCTAAGCTTCAGTTTATAATTTTCCATCTTAAAATAATTTTTATATGTATTTAACAAAGCAATGTAGCATATAGACAGAACGCTGGCTCTGGCACTCAGTCTGTCTTCTAATGTATGTTCTAATACATACCAGCTTAGAATGTCTTTTGTTTACAGAAGACCAAGATATGATTTCCTTTGTACATATCTATGAATATCAGGGAGAAGAAAAATCATGATTTGCAAGAGTGCACAGTAGGAAACATGCCAGAGTTCAAGTTTGGAGAATACTCTCGGGAACATGGTGTGATTCTCGGGGATGGTCCTGGGCAGGGCCAGGAGTTGAAGCTGATGGTCCTTGTGGCTCCCTTCCAACTCAGCATATTCTGTAATTCTGTGATTTAACAGGAAATCTTCCCCACAGGGTCTCCATGACAGAAGCCACACCACAGCATGACACAACATGCCCACAAGGCCAAGGGGACCGAGTGCGAATGTTCACAGAGGTACACTCAGCTGGTTGCCCTGATCAAGTCTGTGGCAATGGGTTCTGCAGCTATTCAGCTGTTCAAGTGAGAGGGAAGAAGCTGAGCAGTGAAGTTACTCATTATCACAGCCTTAGCCACTGAAAGGGCTGCCAACCATTGGAACAAGCTGCCCAGGGAAATGGTTGAGTCACCATCCCTAATGCTATTTAAAAGATACATCTCACATGTACATGTGACACTTAAGGATAATACTTAATAATATTTAGAGGTGGTGCACTTTTAAGTGCTGGGTTAATGATTGAACTCGATGATCTTAGAGGTCTATTCCAACAGAAAATATTCTGTGAATCTATGTAGCCATTCCTGAGAAGACAAAATAACAGCCATTTTTAATATAGGAAAGATAATTCATTTAAAGACAAATATTTTCTGTTTAAGGACAACAAAGTTAAATTTCATACAAGATCTTTTACTTACTTGATTAGAGTAAATTTAAATCACTCTGTAGAGTATAAAATGGCAACAAATGCCGCATTTATAGTCAGTCCTGACCCACTGGTGCCTGCTTTCCAAATTCTGACATTAGGGGTCTAAGATGATTACAGTTAAGGACATGCAGCAGTGCAAAAATTGATGTTAATATACTTACAGTAAAATAGCAAAGTATACTTAGGACTTATTAGTTTCCAAATACACAATTTCCCTTGGCTTCAAGTTCAGCTTGTCCCTGCTGTGAGCAACTTCAAAAGCAAAAAACTGTGCTTGTGGCTGGACTTACAATCCAAGTTGCCACTTTTGGCTCACACATGGGCATTTAGTATCCTTGGAGTCTCATTCTAAATTAACTAGCATTTAAAAAGGAATAAAACCAGATTATAAGGGGAAATATTAATGAGTTTCCTTTTGTAACCAGCTAGATTTCTCACTGGGGCCTGGTATGACTAACACGTGCTGACTGAAAATGGGTCTAAGCTGCAAGAGTTTTATAAAGTATTTTTCAAATTAAACCTGTTAATTTCAGGAGGGGTAAATCCAAAGATTTGGTTTAGCCCCCTAGAGATATACAAATACCATAGTTCTTTCATACACAACTGGTTTCTAACCAACATCTTTGTTCTGGCCTATGGAACTGTGCCATGTATCATACCATGACGCTGTGGGTGCCGTAAGAAATTCGATGCTGAAAATTCGTAGGAGTGAAATTTTCCATACAGATCTGCTGTAAAGTGTAGTATGTGGAAGAATATTTATTTATTTCCTTATTTATATGTGGGAAAACAAATCATATTAGAAACCTTACTGCAAGAGTTAGCTTTGTGCAGACACAGTAACAGAGTAAAATAATGAGGCCTGAATGCCTAATCCAAGTCAGTTCAAAACTTGAATGACCATTATGAACTGATTTCATAACTTTTGGACCCTACCTTTGTCTGTAGGATATTTATGCTGAATTATTTCAAATAACAAAAATAACTGAAGAAAATTATAATTGTGAAAAGCCCAGAAAAAAAATGTAATATTTGTTAATAAAGTTACTAACTGCATTTGATTTGCTGAAGTTGTGTTTTTCAAGAAGTACCTGAATCAAAGGCAAAAGACAGAAGTTACAGTTTGTTTAGTAGGTTACTTAATGCAGTGTGATATTTTTAAACTCAATTCCTTGAAATCAAATGCAATACATCAATCTATTACAATGCTTATTAGTTTACTGAAAAATAGTATGCACTTCTGAGGCTTCCAAAAATATTTGCCGTTGAGGATATTTGACACATTAATGCTTTAGAAAAGGTGAGGCAACTGTCCCACAAATTATCTCTAAGTGAAGGCTGAAACTCTCAGTATGTTCAGCAAGACATGAGTAATTTATATAATGATCTAATACACTTTTATCCTACCTTGATAAAATTATAACAGAAAAAGCTTCCCTGCTGACAATAACAGATGTTACGGTAGATAGCTTTATTAAAGGCAGACTGGAGGCAATCATCAAGGAGTAAAGTTCCATCAACAACAAGCAAAGATTTACTTTGCCCATCAAAGGTTGAAAAAGGATATTGCTGTAAACAAGTTTCATTCAAAAGTCTCCATTATTCTCAGTTTACTGAAACTTCTTCATCCTGGTTATCTTATGACCTTAAGTAAAAAAATTCTTTTTTATATTATTCCTAGAGAACTCTGGCCCAGATTCTGTGATGTAGTCTCCTATGTTTCTCTATATACTAATAGGTCTGTTGTAATTTTCATCCTGGAGTCTAACTAGAATAAGCACCTTGAAAACTGTTGGTTAAGACATTTAAAATCTGAATTGATCCATACTATGCATTTTTATCTACCTCTAATATTGGTTTCAGGAACAAAACAAACAAAAAACCCCACCAATATAATCTATCTGCCTATTTAGCAGTAATAGCAGGGATGGACTGTGCACAAGACTGCACACACTGGAAGATAATAAATGAGTCTATAATAACTCATTTGGCAGATTCTTTGACCAATGACTGGAACTAATGGGTTCAGTGTTGGAGTTACTCAGCAAGGGTTCCTTCCTAGAGGTTTTCAAGGTATAGCAAAGGAGCACTGACCTTACCTCAAAATTAATTGTAGACATCAGAACAGACATGTGGAAGTAAACATATTTCTCACACAAGGGAACTGGAAAGACACTGGTGTGAGGCCTGAGGACATTGCAGGCAATGTGTGTCAGGCTGAAATTCTTGGTTTGCTATTCATATAAATGAGATTTATAGTTGAACAGGAAAGTACTTGCTTCATCTTTATGTCTAAAAGAAGCTGGCTGCTGACAAAATTAGATGTTTGGGAAAAACTGTTTTCTATAACAGTTTAAACCCAGATGCTGCTTAGTCAGAGACTATAACTCAAATATGGCTGTTTTGTAACAAGTATTACAGTAAAAAAAAAAAGGCCTGATATTTTCAACAAACTCAAAACTCATTTTCACAGGGGCAGGAAAGGTTTCAAGAGCATGAATGTTCTTTCTTTATAGGAAATTGGACAGTATGAGCAGTTGACAAGTAGAATTTTGTCAGCCATTCCTCTAGGGTATTGAGAAAGACTGCAGAGGGGTTTTATGGGTTATTTGGTCTTTGGTTTAAACTGTGAAGTGTGGTGTTTTGTGTTCTGATTTTTTGCTTGTTTTTTATTTTGTTTTTTAATTAAGACATAATTTATTTATGTTTTTTTCTGATTTTCAATGTGTCAATTCAACATTGTCTTCTGTTTATTCCTGACCACATATTAAAGTCTTTCTAGAGGCTGGGTAATTCCAGAAATCAGTAATAGGATTTTTTCTTAATGACTAGCAAGCCAAGGAAATATTGATAAAGCCTAATGTAAACAACTACATCTGATCCATAGAAAGATGTAGAAGTCTTTAGTCAATGGGGAAACTATTTAAGGACGTGATTGATCTCACCCTAAAATGTACAGCTATTGATAAGATGAGTAATACAATAAAGTGCACTTTTTCTCCATTATTTATAATAGAACATAGTGATAAGGGTTCAGAATATAGAGTGAAGAGATCTAAGTTAGACATGAATCCAAGCCTTTGTATCTTATACCTGAGTTTAAAAGCATACATTACAGGTACTGGTAAATAAAAACTGTAGGAAAGATTATAGTACAGCTAAAATATATTAGAGTGGTACTGATGTTTTCATATAAGCTATATTATAAATTATTTAAAACATTGAAAGAAAATTAACAAATGAATGCAAATTAAAATTAACTAAGGACAGGATTAAGTTGCCTAAGTATATTTGTCTGGTGCCATTTAAGATGTCTTGGGGTAAAAATTAGGAACAGATTTTATGTTTCTTGACAATTTAAGCAAATGAATTTCACTCTGTATGCTTATATTCACACTGTGGGATTCTGCTTTAGAGACGGGGTTCAGCTTGCAGATTGAGACATCTGCATTTCATTACGCTTCAGTTCTCATTTTACCCAATGGAGATACGGTCAATAGGACAGTACATAAAATAGTCAATGGAGTCTGAACAACAGTACATCTTCATAAATTTGGAACTAAAATTCAGCAAGCTAAATAGCTCTCTAGATTTCATAGAATTTAATCACTAGGTCTACTGCATACAGATATCCTGATCGAGAAATTTGTCTTCTCCTGCCTCATTTGAATGCCTTGGATAACGTGGATTGTCTCAAATCTCTTTAAACACCCACATCCCAAAATCCCAGCTTCTAAATTTAGATTACTTAATGTCTGAGCTGAAGCCCATTAGAAAGTGTTATGGCTACTCAAATGATCAAAGATATGCAATTTTTAGTTGTAATTAAACAACAACAACAACAACAACAACAGAATGAAGGTAATTAAGAAGATATTTTAAATAGAAGAAATCTGCTGTATTTTCCCCCATGTGTGGTTTTCATATGTTTCTAACTATGCTTGTTTTGGCTGGGGTAGATTTAACTTTCTTCACTGTACCTGCTCTGGGGCTGTGTTTTGGATTCGTGCTGAACACGGGGCTGATAATGCAGAGATGTTTTCATTGCTGCTGAGCAGGGCTTACACAGAGCCAAGACTTTTCCTATTGCCACACTGGTGAAAAAGCTGGAGGTGGCTAGGAGATTGGGAGAAGACACAGTTGGGACAAGGGACCCAAACTGACCAAAGGGGTATTCCAGACCATATAACACCATCCTCAGTATATAAAAGCAGAGCAAGAAGGAGGAAGGAGAAGATATTTGAAGTGATGGTGTTTGTCTTTCCAAGTCACCAGTACATGTGACAGGATCCTTCTCTCCTGGAGATGGCTGAACATCTGCCTACCCATGGGAAGCAGTGAATTAATTCCTTGTTTTCCTCTCCTGGTGTGCGAGGCTTTTTCTTTCCTTATTAAACCATTGTTATCCCAACCCACAAGTTCTCTAGCTTTTACCCTTCCAATTCTTTCCCTGATCGGGCTGGTGGGGAAATGAGCAAGTGGCTGTGTGGTAATTGGTTGTTGGTTGGGGTTTAAACTATGACACTAGCTAATATTAAAAAGAAATTCTAAACTTTAGTTATTTCTTCTCTTTAAAGCCACCAAGAATAGAAATAGTTACTGGTATCAATGACAGTTTGACTTTGTATCTGAATATTAAGTGTAAGTGATATATATTTATAAATGAATATTAGTGACAGAAAAAATAGATTTTGGCACCTGTGGTATTAGTATCTAAAATGACATATTACAAAGGAACATATTAGTCATATATATATATATGCAAATTGAGTCAAACAATTTTTGTAGTGTGACAGTATATAGATATGTTGACAACCTAAACAACAAATAACTGGAGGCATATGAATAATTACTGAGTTTAAAAGTGACACCTTCTTTTTTCACCATATACTTTTCATATTCTTTTATGATTTTGTACATATTTATATTTGTACATATATATATATTGTGCAATGAAGGTGTAAAACCATACATGTATTCATCTGCTTTGACAGGTACATTGAAAATGTCACTCTTTGCACAAAATAAAACCAATGCCACTGCTCATATGACTTATTTTCTTTTTAAACTTGTCCTACCATATGTGTATTGCATGTTTGAAAGAGGAACATAAGGTGTAGAAGTCATAATGTTGTTATATTTGAAAGAAAATTACTGTATTTGGATATCACTTAGTACTGAGAAAATAATCATGTTCTTTTAGGGCAATGGACACTCAAAAAGTCCAAGTCCTTTATTTATAATGTCACTTTTCTTTTTTTCCTAAAATGTTTGTCTTCCTCTCAAGATGCTTAGAAATTTGCTTAATCACAAAGGCTATCTCCAAAAGTGTTGAGCTCTCATTAAGATTCTATTTTTGAATTGCTGAAGAAGACATGAGAGTCTACATACTGAAGGCAGTTCTTCTCATTTCTTCAGCTTGACTACTTTGTCATTCATCCGGAATATCTGAATTTCAATGTGAGACATAAAAAAAATGTACAATATAGGAATAAGTGTCCATATTTGTAACAAATTGAAAGCTCAGAATGTAAATATAGCATATGCAGCTAAAATTAAAGGAGGCTTTCAAACAGCTTGGAAAGAACAGGGGTCCTACACCAGCTGGTAAGTAGACAGAGGTCTGTAGCAATTAAAATATGTCTAGTTTCAAGTACTAAGACACAATCCTTAGTGTTCTCACAGTTACAAAACTCTTATAACACAGATAGTTATACCTTTTAAATTTAAAGGGACTTGAATCAGAAGATTGTTTCTTACTGGTTTTGGATCACTCTAATCGTGCTGCCTGCATGGAATTGGTCCTAAATGCATGAAGGTATTCTGATTATAGCTTTTTTTGGTTTATTCATTTTAGTATCCTTACTAATATTGCATCAAGGTTTTAAAGATTATAATCAGATGTCTATAATCTAAATATTCATTGAATATGTAAATACAGAATGCCTTTTCTTTAGTAAGAGTCGCTTAATGACTAGCTCGAGCATTAGTAACTCTTTATAAGGACCGGAGCACTTACGGAGTTATTTTTATTTCTTATCATTTGTTACTCAATTTCTCCAGTGTAACAGACTGCATCAAATCTTTGAGTCCTGATTTTGACTCAGCTTAAATTAGAAAAAAGTGAATAAACAATGATAGGGGATAGGAAGGACATAGCATGAAAAGACATAAAAGATAAGTGGAAACATTTCCAAAAAGACTATAAAGTTGCTGACAAGCAGAATATGAAATATGGATTAAATGGGCCAGACTACTTGTTCTTTAGTGACCTCTGAAAAAATTAAATGTGAAGCAAAGTCAGGAATTAAATAGATCTTTGCTCTTGTCTACTGTCCAAATGGACACTCTTATTGATTCTGCTTAGATCTTTTTGTTTAGTGTTCCAATTATCTGCCTTTGTGGCTGCATAAAAAAGATATAAGCTATTTCTACAGTTCTAAATGCATCCACCCAAGGGAATGGTTTCTGGCTCCAAAGTGATGCAGATTGCATCCACATACCCTGTTTAAGGCTAGATTTCCAAAGAATAGATGTACCATGGCCAAACAACACAGCACTTGGGCCAGCAGCCCCTTTGGGCTGCCACAGGGTACTAGAACAGTTTAATAGATAGTGGTTTTTTTTTGTTGTTGTTGTCGTTTTTTGTTGTGGTTTTATTTGTTTGTTCATTTTTGTTTTGTTTTGTGTTTTCAGGGAAGAGAGAGGTGGGGACATTGATTTTAGTTTATACTATCTGATATAATGTGGCAGCTTTGCTGGCATTTGAGATAGGTATATATTATAAGAAGAAAATGAAAGTAGATGTTTCATGCTCAGGAGTATTTCATTTGAATGTCTGTAGACATCTGAGAGTGAAACAAAAGCAGGAGAGCCTTTCAGGACAAGACAACAGGAACAAATGAGCCTGGTTTAAGGTCGTGCATCTTGCCTTTTATATATAAATTCCTGAAGAGAGATGTTACAACAACACATGAAAAGAGCTTCCTTTTTGTAGCCTCACACCTGGAACTTAATAGATATAGCAATCAATCAATTACTTAATCGATTTTAATTTATGATTTCTGTGGACAAGGCCCTGTGTTGGGCCAGAGAGGAGGGGGCTAGATGATTGTTTTAAATAATTTCTATTATAGTATTGTCAAAATCTTCTGACTTCCATTTGTTCCAGATAACTAAACAGATCTTTAGCTGATTCTTCCATTTTTTTGTCAGCACATTTAGGTTTAGAAAAGAAATTTCTTCCTTTAATGCAGCGGTTTATTTTGTTCAGACGTATTTTATCTGTTCCAGTTTTAGGCCACTGAAATTCAGTGGGTATGCTTAAGTAAGTTAGATTAGGCTCACATTGTAGACAGAAATTAATGTCTTCAGAGGGCAGATCATTTGACCTAGTTAGATACTCACATGAAGAAATCTGTCTAGATGTACAATTTTACTTATATCGATTACCTTGCTCGATATTAGACATTTTAGATCCCTAAAGATGTCATGGTAAGATATTAGACCTTTATCTATTTGTTTATTCATTTGTTTGTTTGCTATGTTGCATGTTAAAACCAGGTTGTTTACATTCTGAAGAAGAGATATGTGAATAATCTAACATTTAAAAAGAGAACATAGAAACTTGTTATTTATAAAAGAATTACATTATATATATATAGGCTTTTTTTTTTTTTCTTTTACTCCTTTTGGATGGTTTTTGTGGCCTCCTGATCCTTGGAGACATTCCTTTTACCTCTCCTTTTTTTTTTAAAACTATTTTAGCTAGGTTCAGATAAAATCAAGTTGGCTTTCTCAACCATAATGCTTTGGAGGCAATTTCCTTTTCATTTTAAATTTGTCACCGGGGAAACCTTTTTCTTCCTCTCAGCCAAACAGATGGTTTATATTTTTAATTTTTTATTTTTTTTCAGTGTTTCCACTAAAAAGGTCAAGATCATCTTTGGAAAAGTGAAGTTCTGCATTTTCTTTCACTATCTAAAAATAAAAGCATATAAATTTTTAAAGTCCTACAGCTTGTTTCTTTTTCTTCTCAAATGTAACTACTCATAGATGACTTTGGCCCTTGTCATTGTATTACCTGAAATTCTATCAGCCACTAATGAGATTGTCCTCTGACCTTGCATGTGAAAGTTCTTGGACAGTCTTGAAAGGAAAGAGTAGATTTCGGACTGATTAAGGTTAAACCTTATCTTGAAAGAAAGGAAAGCAAGTACAAGGTAGATTAAAATACTTTCTCCAAATTTCACTGAAAGTTTAGTCATAGAGCCAATAATAATATCCTAACAATTTATAACAGTGCATAGAAATATGAATGTGTACAGCTGTCCCATTTCACTTGCAATACACGTTGATTTACTCCTAAAGTAAAATATTGCATGCCCATGCAAAATTGCAGTATTTTGCATTTAAGATAAACTTGCAGGAATATGCATGTGTCCTGACAGCTACATGTCTACCAATGTTCTGTAATGTTTTGTTGTTCAAAAGTGAGTTTTAGTATCTTCATCCATCTTTTCTCTATCAATCAAACATTACTATCAGAATTTGTTATTAGTCTACCAGATAGAACAACGGGAAGTAATATCAAATTGCTCCAGAGGAGGTTTAGACTGGATATTAGGAAAAATTTCTTCACTGAAAGGGTTGTCAAGCATTGAAACCAGCGGCCAGGGGAAGTGATTGCATTTCCATCCCTAGAGGTGCAGTGGTACACGTGGCACTTAGGGACGTGTTTTATTGGTGGACTTGGCATTGTTGGGTTGGATTCCATGATCTTATAGGTCCATTCCAACCTTAAGGATTCTGTGATCCTATGATTCCATTCATCTGGTTAATCACAACGCATTTTAGGAATTTGTGTCTTCTTATCACATGCAATCCCGTCACTGTTCCAAGCAAGCCTTGAGATTCACAGGAGTATCAGCCTTTGCTTGAGAGCTTCAGACTTGCACTGGCTGGACAACTAGATCCCCTAAATTTTGTTTTCTGTGTATTCTGCATTCTACCAAACCATCTCTAATTGAACTAGATTGTTCTAACTGAAGGTTCCTTCCCACTGAAGGTTTCTGTTCCTGAAGTTCCTGAGCTATTATCTTTACATTCTGGCACTGAAATGTCTGTCTTGAGAATCTGTTGAAGTGTATTATTCTTTAGTGTATAGGTCTGACTTGGTGAATGCATAAAAGAGCTTTGCGTCTGGATTCATAATTACATGAGCAAGAATCCAGCACTGGAGATTATTTGCTCACTGACCCCAGTGTATTAAGCTCTTTCAATGTTGTTTCCTCCTCAATTATGGCATTTTCCATTTTCATGCCCTTATTTCCATTAGGCCCTTGAGTGCACCTCCATGTACTACATGATTTGTAGTTACTGCAATCTGCGTCAAAGGTTTTTTTGGCAGTGTCTAAATTAACTTTAATCTTTGCCCCTGTACTTGCTGAATTACCACAGCACTTCCTCCTTCCTTATTCTCTTTTTTATTTTTGTGGCTAAAAATCTTTTTACTGTTTGTTTTAATTTCCTCTGCAATGTCCAGCTCAGCTTGATAGTTGGCAAGTCTTAACTTTTCTCCTACATATTCTGACCTTCTAGACATATCTTTCTATTTAGTCAGTCTGTTCTTGCTGTTCCACATAAACTCCCAACTTACTCCAGTAAATGCTTTTTTTTTTTTTGCACTTATGTGATCAAGGTCAGAAATGGGTAAATGGATATCTATTTTCAGCAATATAGCATTTGCCCACATCTCAACAGCTGCAGAGAAACATCACACACAAGACTTTATTCACTCCTTGGTTACTAAATTATTCTCAGCATGAATGTTTATCTAGTTAGGTCTTGTATCTTTTCCTCTCCAATATTTTCTCTCTATTTGTAGTACATGTATTGGCTTTATAGCATGAATTTAAAGTAGTTCCGAGATCTTTTTTCAGACAAGCTTTTAAACTTAACAAATCCACACAACTGTCAATGATTTCCTGACTTTTTCAAGAATTTTTCTGTTAAAATAGAAATTGTTAAAAATGTATTTGCTTTTATTTTTCTTTATAGTATAACTTTACCATAATCTGATCATCATCACTTAATTCAGAATATTTTTTCTTTTTCCAGTTGCATATGGGTTTTTACTACGTCCTGGTCATGAAGATATCATTCTTTGTGATGATTTTTTCATGGCTCTCTTGTGTAAAAAATATTTGCATCACACAATTTTTGTTGGAATATAGTCTTTAATCAATATGCGTTGTATAGCAACATTGTATTAATCTTGATACTATATATCTGATTACTGGTAAGAACTTTATTCAAATCTGATCCTGGCTTTTCAGAATAAGTTAGAAAAACTCTTTCTAGAACTTCTTATTACCTTTCTGAAGTATTTTTACTCTATGTTGTCAAGACTTCCTCTTCCCTCCATCTTTGTACTATTAGGAGAAAAAATAAAAACTTTTCATGTTGTTCATTTCTCTAATAAATCCTTAACAAGATATTTGATTAGATAAGCTCTCTGAAAATTTATTCACATGTTCCTTACTTTGTCCTATCAGCATGATTTTTATCATTTCTACCTTTGAAAAAATGTACCTTTGAAAAATGTACCTTTGAAAAAGCTACCTCCCAACATAGAAAACACCTAACAAGTACACAACACTCACTGGTCCTGCAGGTCTTGCTGCCCTTCCTACTCACCCCTTTCTTACAATGGAGAAACCTTTGGAACAATTTTTCTTCCAGTAAACCATATGCACTGATTTCTTCTGTGAAGATTTAAAAACAATTAATCTAGAATCCAGGTCATATCTCATTTGTGATCTTGCATTTTAAGGATTCTTGAATGTTCACTTTCCAGAAATTCATTTGCATAAGATATGAATTATTTGTTTCCAGCTCTTACAGACCTGTTTACTTAATAAGCAAAAGGGCATGAAAAAAACCTCACTCTAAATTCCAAAACAATAGTATTTTTATTCCTTCTTCCTCTTGCCTTATCCGTTCAAATTCAGAATTATCCTTCCTGCTCTAATTAAAATCAAGAAATGATGCTACAAAAATTTTAGTAAACTGAGAATTTAAGTTCTACGGCAAAATATAACCTTGCAGTAGCCTCTCAAAGTCCTATTCTTATTCAAAGTGGGGTGTTTTTTGTCATAAAAAATGTGAAAAGAGGAAATAAAACTTAGACTCTATATCTAGTTTAACTAGCTACATATTAAAAAGTCTTCACTCAGCAGAACTGCTGTGACAAATACATTATTTGGTGATTTATCTAATGGCTTGAAAATCCTGCTAAAAGAGAGCTTATATCAAAGGTGATGAAAGAAAATGTTCAAAACATCAGCTTTAAAGTGACCTCTGTTTTTTGTGTCTTTCTTAATCAGAGGATTAGTATGTTACCATGAATTTATCAAAGAGATACATTTTTTCAGTGAATGAACTGTCTGCAAACTCATATATGGAACCCTTTAGCAAATTTCAAAATGTGATTTATATTTAAAGAGACATAAAAATTATTCTTTAATTCCATTTCTTCTGTTATTTTTTAGTTCTACGAATGACATTTGACATGGTTTTGTATATCCTCATTCTAAAACCAAAATTTTTTTACTATTTTGCAGCATTTCTTTACAGCAAAGAATTCTCTATAGCTCTTCCTGTGGGCAGAGAGTAGATGGCCTCCACTCAGCCTTGCTGTGAGTACTCAGTTACCCTATTAGGCATGGATATGTCAGAACAGGTAAAGTGCACCATGAACTGATGTCTGGTATAACTACATGTAGAAAACCTTGCTTTCGTGTGCACTGTCAGGACTTTGAGAAAAGTTGATGAAGTTTTTCCTGATTCTTTTTTTCCTTCCAGTAGATCCCCTGGGCTACTTTACTGTGACACATAAGAACACAACAGTCTGGCCTTAGATGAGTCCCAAATTTATGCCTAAAAGGATTTTATATGCACATCCATGCATCTGCATATCTGAAACCTGCTTACATAAAGACTTACAGTAAAATTATTGCTATGATTAAATTTATTTAATAATAAGACTCCTTCTATGCTACAAAATGATTTTTTTTGTATCTCCGGTTTATGTGCATGTGGCATCAACATAGAAATAATGGAAGAAAAATGTCTCAAAGAATGCTGGGACAGAGCTGATACATACATGTGTATACACAAGCTGATGGAGAAGCATAAAATTGACGACATAAGAAATTATTTTGGAAATTTCTAAAATTTAAATTGATATCTTGCTATCTTAGTAGTTTTTACTTTGAATGGACTTTCTATAAATGCATTATTTAACATAAAAAAGCAAGTAAAAAACAACAGCCAAGTAAATTTAAATGCATTGGTACTTCCTCGCAAACAATCCAGAATCTTTGTAATCTACATCAGTCCAAAAAGATCAGAGTGAAAACACTTTATTAAACCATGGTTAAGATTATGTTATTCAAAAGTTAGAAGTGTTCTTTGCATGAAAACTGTTCAATGATCCCTTATGCTCATATTGCCAAGAACCACTCAAAATGGTCTTTTTTTTTTGCAGATAACTTACAGTTAGCCACTATAGAATCAGTAGGATTAAGCTAAATTGTCTTTTGATATCTAATGTGTTATACTTCCAGAGTAATTCACTGGCAGAGACAAATAGTTAAAGTCCAGGAAATTCACATGCATTCCCAGTGGCAGCAAATCTTCAGGACAGTGAGCATGGGAAATAAAGAATTCTTATTTGTGTTTCTTCCAATTCCTTGCCATGTTTCCTCATCCCAGCCAAAACTGCACTGCTAAAGATTCCACAGTGGCCAGTGAAAGGATGAATGGAATTTAGTTCTCTTTTGTGAGCTGTGTGAGGAAAGAGAAAGGAGACAGTAAAGCTTTTATTGACCCAACTCCAAATCCAGTGTGTCTAACTAGGAAATCGTTCATTCAGATGGAAGCCAAAAAAGTGCCTATGCCTCAACATGGCTGAGACAGCAAAATCAATTCAGAAAACAACAGATCTGTTTAGAAAGGATTCAAAGGAAGAAAGTGTACCTAAATGAATAAATAATATACACAATAAGGTATTTTTACGGTATAATATTTTAATAAAGTGTCAAGCAATAAAAAAATCAGCTCTATAAATGCTGACTTTTCACTAGCTAAATGTCCTCAGTGATTTTTAAAATTAAAAATACCAGCTTAAAGGGCAGAAGGACTTATGAACTTGCTCACTGCTTCCCATGTAGAAATGATTTTGCCATGATTTCTGCCTTGCTTACCTCATAAAGGACACATATAAAGCCACAAAGTCTCAAAATGTTAAACTCTTTCATGTCATACTTCTAATCACAACCCTGGGATTTTTGCTGCCTACAGCCTTACAGCTTAAGAGCAAAGCACAAGAGTGATGATCAGCTCTATAATATTTGGTTGCATAACTGGTCTTTTAAAATCAAGGCTGTACCTGAATATGCTTCCAGTCCAAACTTTTTCTCAGAAAACATCAGTGTTCTTAAACATGGAGACTTTAAGTGATCCATGTACATTTCATTTAGTCAATTTATCTATCCTTTTCCCTAAGTAATATAGCAAACTCAGGGTGACATTATACCTTTTAAAAGTATCTGAATTAAGGGGATGGGATCCAAGTACTAAAGAGTTTTAAAGTCCCCCATTCTTCATACTTGGTATTATCTGGTTGTTGAGAATTGTAATGCATCTCTTTTCACATTTTTCAAAACTAATTTGTGTAGCAGAGCATGAATTTAACATACTTAGCCTTCATTTAGGATGTAATTGCAAAATGCTTTATCTAATGTGTAAGATATGATGCATGTGTTTAGAGAGAAGCATGAAATAACCCTTGTCAATTAAAAAAAAACAAAAAAAGGGAAAGGGTATAACTATGAACTTTGGTCATTTTTTTCCCTTAATGCAGGGTCAACATCCTTATCTTCTCATATGCCTTCTTATCTCTATTCCTGCATTCCTCTCCATCTGTGGTAGAGATGATCTTTGGAATTTCCACATCTTCCCACACAGTTATTTGTTCCCAGAACTCCACCTTTTCCTCCACTCTTTCTTTCCAACTTTATAATCATAAATTACCTCTGATTTCTCTGATGCTGCCTTGTGGAGGTGGTGGACTTTTTGATTCATATTGGACTGAACACTAAATTATTTCAAAAGCAAGAAGAGGAGACTTGAAAACAGGAAAACTTCATGAAACAGATGGCAGTAGTTCTAACAATCTATTCAAAATACATAGTGTGATAGACTTGCAGCAACCTGATGGAAATTTTCCTCCTTTGGGTGGGATGGAATAAAAGAAATGGAATTGATTATCTGGGTATACAACATAAACACTCTGTTCTAAGTAGAGTATGCACTTTTGCACAGAAAAGATTCAGTTCAATGTTTCATAGAGTCCCTAAATGTTATTATTAAGCTGTTCAGATAGCAATCTGATTGCTTCAAATCATCTTAAAAAAGAAAAATGATCTAGCCTGTAAATTGAGAGTCATACCAGCAAGCTTCCTGATGGAAGTTGGAGGAGAGAGAATAAACAGTGGACATCTTTATATCACACAGATTCTCTGTGGAAAGCCTGCGTAATTGAATGGAAATATCATTGATATATTTTTTCATTTATTCATTAGGAAAAGGCTAGCAAGCATAGCCAGCTCAATCATACTTGGTATTGCCCGATGAAGATTTTCAGGAAAAAAAAACCAAAAATCTCCAACAAAATCAGACTGGAGAAGTATAAACTAAGGGATTATTCTCCTCTGAAACTTTTTTGAAAGTAGTCTTCTGCATGTACTATCCTTTAATTTAATGATGTAAAAATTGCTTTTTAAAAAAAATATCTATTAACCTCAATTTGAGATAAGCTGGATCTTGGTCATTGATTTCAGTTTTCCTGAATTTGTCCTGTTCAAACTGTTTCACACAACAAAATTTTATTCGTACTATTGTCCAGTATTTTCAGTTCTCCCTTTTTAAACTCTTTTATGTATTTAGTTCTATTAATTTCTGTGTCACTTTAAATTTTGGTGCCATTTTTATTATAGCACAAAATAATATATAGTGTGCAAAGCTACATTTCTCCTATTTCATCCATGAAGACCACTAGAAGAGAGATTTATTGGAAAAATTTCACTGGCATACGTAGGTTGAGTGTTGTGGGACAGGAAAGGACCACACACCTCAGAGACCTACGTCACTGTTTTCAAACTACAGAATTTCATAATATGTATTATAATTGATTAAAAATGAGAATAAAATTATTTGTTTTCACATCACTGCAGATAGATTACAGTTCTGGAACCCTATTGTTCTGAGACTGTTCAGGAGCAGTACAAGGATGTCATTAGGTCAGGTAGAAAGAAAATTAGTAAGGCAAAATCTTGGCTAGAACTCCATCTGGTCACTGCTGTGAAAAATACTAGTGATTTTATAGACACCTTAACAAAAAAAAGGAGGCATAAGGAAAATCTCCTTTATTGGATGCAGAGGGTAATATTGTAACCAAGGATGACTGAAAAGGCTGGGCCTTCAACAGAAAGACAGATGATCCTCAGAGCTGCCAGACCTCTGGGCTAGTAGACAGGGGCAGGAAGGAGAATAGACTCCTGGCAATCGAGGAGGAAGCAGTTAGTGACCTGCTGTGCCACTTACTTGCTCACAAATCTATAGGACTAGATGGGATTCACCCAAGGATACTGAGGGAGCTGGCAGAGCTCACCAAGCCACTCTCCATCACTTATCATCAGTTCTGATTAACTGGGGAGCTCCCAGATGACCATAGACTGGCCAATGTGACACTTATCCACCAGAAGGGCTGGAAGAACAGTCTGGGGAACTCCAGCTTCCTCAGTACTGTGGAAGACCACAGAGCAGATAATTTTGAGTGTCATCATGCAACACATACAGCACAACCAGGTGATCAGGCCCAGCTAGCATGGGTTTAGGAAAGACAGATCCTGCCTGACCAAGAAGTTCTCCTTTTATGACCAGATGACCTCTCTAGTGGGTAAGGGAAAGGCTGTGGAGGTTGTGTACCTGGACTTCAGCAAGGCTTTTGACACTGTCTCTCATAGCACACTCCTGGAAAAGCTGGCAGCCCATGGCTTGGACAGGAGCACTCTTTGCTGGGTTAAGAACTGGCTGGATGGCCGGGCCCAGAGAGTGGTGGTGAACAGTGCTGCATCCAGCTGGGGCCAGTCACTAATGAGGTTCCCTACGGATCCATATTAGGGCTACCTCTGTTTAGTATCTTGATTAGTGGCCTGGATAAGGAAATTGAGTGCACCCTCAGTAAGTTTTCAGACAACACCAAGTTGGGTGGGAGTGTTGATCTGCTGGAGGATAGAAAGGCTCTGTAGAGGAATTGGGACAAGCTAGATGTATGGGTCAAGGTTGATGGTATGAAGTTCAATAAGGTGAAATGCCATGTCCTGCACTGGGGTCATGACAGCCTCAGCACTGCTACAGGCTTAGGGAAGAGTGTCTGGAAAACTGCCTGTCAGAAAAGGACCTAGGGGTGGTTGACAGTGGCTGAATATGAGCTAGCATGTGCCCAGGTAGCCAAGAAGACCAACATCATACTGGCCTGTATCAGCAATAGTGTGGCCAGCAGGACAAGGGCAGTGATTGTCCCTCAGTACTCAGCACTGGGGAGGCAATACCTCAAGTAATTTCTCCAGTTCCAGGTCCCTTAATTCAGAAAAGCTGCTGGAGTGAGTCCAGAAAAGGGCAACAAAGCTGGTGAAGAGTCTGGAGCACAGGTCCCATGAGGAGAGGCTGAGGGAGCTGGGGATGTTCAGCCAGGAGAAAAGGAAGCTCAGAGGGGACCTTATCACTCTTTACAACTACCTGAAAGAAGGGTGTCACAAGAAGCCTCTTCTCCAGGCAGCTAGTGACAGGACAACAGGAAATGGCCTCAAGCTGTGCCAGGGAAAGTTCAGGCTGAGCATCATTAAGAATTTCTTCACTGGAAGGATCATTAGGTTTTGAAAAATACTGCCTAGGAAAGAGGTGGAGTCACCATCTCTGGAAGTGTTCAGGAAATAACAGGCTGTGGCCCTTAGTGTTATAGTTTAGTTGGCATGGTTGGCATGATCTGGGAGACCTTTACCAACCGTTACGGGTCTATAATTCTATGATAGAAATCTTAGTTCTGAGACTATATTAATCTTAGATGATTCATACATATATTTTTTCTACTTCCAGGATTATCCTTTTATTTAAATAACCTTTCTTTCTCACGGATATTTAGTCACCAATGGATTTATATGGGGTAATAATACCTCTACCCAACTTTCGTTCTGCTAGACCAGAAAAACCTGTATTATTGTTATCTAGTCTTGGATAAAAGGCTTCCCTAATCATACCATCTGTTCTTCTTTGAACCTCTTCTGATTTGAAATCATAGTCTTTTAGATAGGTGAATGAAACTTTGTGCAGCAGTGTCCTTCCAGGCTCTCGGCATTTATGCT
The DNA here is from genome assembly GCA_013400175.1 of Phainopepla nitens. Classification (NCBI taxonomy): domain Eukaryota; kingdom Metazoa; phylum Chordata; class Aves; order Passeriformes; family Bombycillidae; genus Phainopepla; species Phainopepla nitens. Next base: position 1,367,965 of record VXBQ01010752.1, read on the forward strand.
TCTCTGTCTTTACGGGAAATTGTTTATTAATACAGCCCACAACCATGTCTACTTCATCTGCAGCAAATGCACAACGGTAATACACATACAGCTCCAGTTACTGCTGATCACAAATCTGATTTCTGCTGAGTTTACATATCAGCAATAATTGTCTCAGTGGGTCACTCTACACATTTTTGAAATGCATCTGTCCCTGGGAGGAAAACTGTTTTAAAGAGAACAATAGCCCTATACAATTCTTTTGAATAAGAAATAACATTATCCAGTGAAACTTTGAGTGTTCAGCAGGAAGCACAGAGCAATAAGAGTGAACAAGTTCTTTGTAGTTTCATTACAATGACTTAAATCAAACCTAGCCACGAAGCTGAAATTCTGCAATGCATTGCCTAAAAAAATCCTACTCGAATGCATTATGTTTATCCAGAAATGCAAGGCAGGCCCTCAGTTTTGACATAACTAAAAATGAAGGTAGAAAATATCTAAGATGCTCTCTAAGATACTGAGAATACAACAGAATAAAAAATTATGTGAAAAGGGAAGGGAAGGGAAGGGAAGGGAAGGGAAGGGAAGGAAAGGAAAGGAAAGGAAAGGAAAGGAAAGGAAAGGNNNGGAAGGGAAGGGAAGGGAAGGGAAGGGAAGGGAAGGGAAGGGAAGGGGCCCATGACAAGAGATGTATGCTTATAACATACTTCAGAGTACTTTATTTCACAGTACTCTCTGAAAGAACTGATGTACTCATAGCTGTTGATTTCCTCATTATATGATTCAAACTTTCATTCCATTCAGTAATTTCTCCTTCAGTACTTACATGCTTGTAAGTGATTACAACCTGGTGTCACCACTATTTGATATTATTTTTTCACAATAATATATTAGATATATGGTTAAACCTCCAGCTTTCTCTTAGTATAAAAGGATTTTCAAATCCTTTTGGTTTCAAATTCTCATGGTTTGCATGACAGAGAGAAATCTGTGTCTCTCATATCTCTCCCATGATCATTAATAGTTCCTGCCTCTTTTTCCAGCCTATGCTTTTTGCTCTATGTTCCTCTAGATTTTGCATCTTACAGTTTGACAGAGATGAAAACAAAACCTCTGTTAGAGAAATACATTTCTGTAAAATATTTTATATATTTTGCATAAAGAAAAATGTTTGTAATTCAGATTATGGTAAGAAGTGTAAAACTTTATACACCGGAGAATGGTGTTCACATCTAGTATCACAGCTCGTGTCACAGTGTATATCACTCCTCAGTTCCCTAGGCATGCTTAAATTTACCAAACTGCCTATAAATATAATCCATGATCTTATTTCAGCTTTTCTTGTCCTCCATTTCTATCACAGTCTCTATTTTCTCTTAGACACATCTAGTAGAAAAAATTCGTGGATAAAATGAAATGCTATAGTGAGTGAAACAAACTTTCTTCTGTGGCTGGACACAGTTCCTTCCCATTTTCACAGTGGGTGTTGGATAGCTGTGGGTTAGTATACAGGCTGTTCTGTCTGTATTTTTTGTAAGCTATGCCACTGTGACCTCTACTGTCTGACATCCTCTCTCTCTGATTTTCCAGCTGCACAAAGATATTTTGGCTGCCCTACATTTGTGTCATACATCTAGATGGATGAGAGCATTAGAGACTAAAGAACAGATCTCAAATCCTGCACATCACGTAGACCACTCCCTTGATTGTCATCACTTACTCTACTGCAAGGCACATATATCTTGTTTCATCCTTCTGTATGTTTTCAGATTCCTTTCTCTCCTTTCTTTCCCTTTTCTTTCCCTAGTCCTGTCAATTCCTTTCAATTGGTAATTTAAGGAGCTGGTTTACGCTGCTGTTTCTCTCAGCCATCATTGATTTTTTTTTCTGACCCATGGGACTGACAGAAAGCAAAATGTTTTGTGATCAAATGCACCAAAGGTGGACCATAAAAAAAGGGCTGAAATGTAATCTTATTACATAAACTTACTCAAACACCACCTTCTTCCACTAATAATGATGGGATTCCTGTTATATAAGCAAGAACAATAATTTTTTAAACTTCATAAGACTTCATGTTTACGATGTATTAACTATATTAGATTTTGATAAAAACTTTGCTATTAAATAAAGATCTAAGATTTTTGGATTCTAACTGCAGTTTTTTCATTATGTAAAATGTCACCAATTACAATTTTGGGGTTAGTTCTCACATTTGGGTGTTTTTTTTTTTGTTCCTTTTTTCTTTTTTCTTTTTTTTTTTATTAAGGGGGGTTTTTAAAATACCTCTGCTAAGGGAAGTAAACAAGATCTTTGTCAATTCATGGCATAATAATATGAGCTTAAGCTTTACTGAATAACTATTTTGGAGTTCCTGAATTCAGTTGAACACTATCTTTATAGAGAGTTTGGTGTAATTATTTAATTAATGGAAATGAAGTATTGCAGCTCTGAGGGGTTTGAATAGGTGTTGAAGAACACTGTGGGTTAGCCCCATGCCTTGGCTGCAGCTCAGGGTAATTCACATATCTGAATAATGAAATGGTGAATTTTCATTGCTTGTCTCTCTTTTCCTTTTTTCAGCTTTGTAATGTGATGGAACCAAAGAAATCTCTATTCTGGCAGACAGTAAGAACCTAGGTTGCTGGGACAACATATCAACTGCAAAAAAACCCTTAAAATAAAGGTGGCTCGTTTCCAAGTCAACATTTTTTGGCTTTTGGGTTTTTTTCCACATTTTCATAGCACTGGCAAAAATGGCTTCTGGGAGGATTTGTGAGCAATAACCTGTTGTTTGTAGAGGGATTATGAATCAGAAATTAATGCTAAGCAGGTAAGAAATGCACACCAGCATTTCTTAATTCTAAAAATATGAAAATCTCTAGAAGAAGTAACATAAAAGTTGTAAAGGCCCTATTGAGAAAGCATCTACTTAGCTAAAAAGTGGTTGCTAGGATTTACAGAGATTGTCACAAAGTTGTTCCCAAATCTGCCTCACTGAAACGTTAACTGGGTGAAAAACATGTTCTTAATGTTAAATGGACTGCATAGGATTAAGCTGCACACTTTCTATTGAATCAAATAAGACCTGTGTAGTTAAATTTGAATTCAATCCATTGGAAACACGCATTGTGCATCATGAGTACAGCAATGTTTCAAATACAGAAGAAGAAAACCCCTGGTTTTTTAGTAACAAAGGTGTGACTCAGCGAAAACAAAACACAAAACAACTCCCAAAACCCCCCAAACAAAACAAACTCCAAAAACTCACCCACAAACAAACAAACAAACAAAAACAACAGAACAAAAACAAAACAAACAAACAAAAACCAAACAAAACCTAACCAACAAAAAAAATCCAAAAAACCAACCAACCAAAAAAAAAAAAAACCATCCCAAACTCCCAGAAACTCTTTAGTACTTCAAAATCTGGGACCCTCCTCTTGCATAAGAACAACAAAATATACTAACACTAATGGTGTTATGGTGACTGGTGCTTGAAGAAAATAAAGCCTATTATGTTGAGGTGTTGACCAGTTTTAATTTCTTCATATTAAAATTAATCTACTAGAGACATTGTGAAGTTGTTAGAGATGTAGATCTTTCTTGGACTGTAACACAACACAATGTCAGTGACTTTTCTGGGTCTGATAAAGATCCAAAGACTGTATTTTAGGATGCATCCTATCTAATTTAAATGCCTATCTCTTTGTTCAGTGTTGGAAAGCAGAAGGATACGCCAGGAGATTATGTTCACTTGGGGGCTGTTTGCTGAGTGAATTTCATCCAAAACTTCACATGCTATATGGAAAAGGGCACTTGGGACTTGCCTTTTAGCTTAAAATGCAGGAGTTAGAGCACTAGGCAGAAGAGCTGGAGCTGGGATTAAAGACAACTAAACTGAGCATCAAGTAAGGTAGGAATCCTCACTGTGGTCACATACAAACCCCAATAGACTAATCAAGGTTATCCATGGAGGAAAAAAAATTACTCTGTCAAAAAGTCAGTCTTCTTCCCTTTTGGAGACAGAGATCATTTAATCTACATGAAAAGAAGGCCTCACCCCTGTGTCCCCGTAAAGAGAAACAGGTTAGGCTAAACAGAAGTGATTGTGCAATAAACTGGAGTATGTTTCCTGTGAGATTTTACGGATCAGGTTATGTGATTCTGTTGCTCACAAACATCACAGGCTTCATTAGTTGCTGTGCAGCATGGAGGCTCTGATGTCCTGGAACACACTAAGGGAATATGCCACTGCCATATAATGTCAGCATGCTGGGATCCTTAACTCTGATACAAGGTATGCAAGTGTTTAAGCCTGCAAAGATACATGCCAAGGAAGTAGGAACAACTGGATGTGCAAACACAGGAGTTCAGCTGAAGTGCATGTTGGACCCCTGCCTGTGTGTTATGAGGTCCCATCCACAGGGAGCCATCGTATGGAAAAGATTTTTACTTATGACTGCTCAGCAAATTTCAACAGACAAGTACTCCATGCTAACATTTCTAGACCCAGTTCCAAGTGTAAGAAATTCTTCACGTGGTCTGGGGATTTAAATTTGATAGCCTGTTTCTTGAGTGGTCTCTGGTGGGTTTTTTGTATTGGACATGTGCTCACTGATTCATTTCTAGAATTGTGCAATTAACAGAAATGTCTGTTTTGTTAATCCTGCTGGGACTTGAACAGTTCAGCAGTTCAGATGGGTATAGATCTGGCCACTAGGAAAAAAAGAGAATTAAGTGCTCAGTGGTCTAACCAGGGATATCTTCAATAACAGGACAACTGAATGACAGGCTTAAAAAAATAGAAATATATTTACATGTTTAAGGTCATATCCACCACAGAATGTAGTACAGTTTTGAGACCCTCAAATTAATTCAGACTCAGGCAGTTAATGGTGCGTATATGCAGTCATGGTGCTTTCAAAACAAAGTTCTTGTTCAGAGCCAGAAGAGATGTCACTGCAGTGTGCCTTTCCCTAGTTTCTACTGTTAGCTTATGTGGAGCTAGAACTTTGTAACAAAACCCATGGAACACAAAGAAATATTGTGAATAATTCAGAAAGTAAACTGGAACTCCCAGTCTGCCTGCTTGTGTTTTTGACATAAATCCATTTTACATGATAACTGGATTAAAACAGTAAACCTATCTTGTATGATGATCTTTATATCTTTTTCATGAAACAACCTAGCATCTTTTTCATAAAACGGTGCTGGTTTTTTTTGGTTTTGTTTTGGCTTTATTGTTTTTGGGGGTTTTTTTGGGGGGTGGAGGGGAGGAGGATCAACAGAATTTTATCTAATCATATAGGTAATTAATTTACTGCTATTTGTGTCCCTAGAAACATTACTGGATATCAAGAGTGTAGGTACAATTTGCAGGGCAATTAAGAACTCATGAATATTAATATGGGATTATAATTCATATGACAGTGGAACTCCTAGTGATGCCACAAGCTTAGGACACTGCAGAACTTTTTATAGAGTTTTGGAAAAGGGAAGCTATGAGAAGATAAATGCTTGTCTGACTCAGAGATCTTTTCATGTACGGCCTTTGTAGGAGAAGTGAAAAACTTAAAGTATCCAGCTGGGTTCTTACTGCCATGAAATTGGTGCCACCATTGGTTGGATGAGGTAGATGTGGCTGAGTGTAGAGGTCTGTGGCAGAAGAGCAAATGGCCCTTCACCTTTCATGATTTATGAGTTAATTACAACATGAAACTGCATTTTTGATTCTGTTCAGAAAGTGCATCAAGCTAAGGAGGAAAGAGTCAATTCAGAACCACTGACTGAACTAAGAAGAGTATTATACAGGCAGAACAGACATGGAAATAATTTTTCAATATATTATCCAGAATGAAACCTCATCAGGAGAGTAACGCTTAAAAAAGCTAGTATGAAGAAGCAGTCATCTTAGATATTGTACTGAAATCATACCTCTTAACATCTCATCATAATTTATTTTTCAGATGAAAACTACTTCTTAAAACTGCATCATACTTGGGAAAAAGCTTACCAGGACTAAAATCCTCTTTGGTAATTTTAATTACTAGCTCAGCTAGGATTTTCTACTTAGAAGGAGTGGTTGGACACGCACACACACCACTCAGGCCCCAGTTTCATTGTGAGGTCAGATTTGGGCACTTTTGTCCATGTGTTATGGAATCACAGAATCACAGAACAGGTAAAGTTGGAAGAGACCACTGGAGGTCATCTGGTTCAACTCCCTGCTCATGCAGGGTCCCCAAGAACACTGTTAGATAGGACTGTGTCTAGATGACTTCTGAATATCTCCACAGAAATTAAAAATATAAGAAATACAAGACAATTTGATAAAGCTGTATTTCAGTATGTGCCCTGAAAAGAGGACCAGAACCAGAAATTAAAAAGAAAAAAAAAAAAGGCATAAGTCAGTAAATGTCAACTAATTTAGAGACTGACTTGTTAATTTGGCTTAATAAATTCATACAGTCTTGTCCATATAGCTTTGGAAGTAAACAGTCCAAGGTGGGGATGGGAGAGAGGACTCTGGTGTGGTAGTTTTAATAATTAGGCTTTTTTTTCCCTGGGATGTGGTATTTGAGCAGCATAGACATTCTTTTCAGGGATTGGAAGCAGAGAAGGGGTACTGGCTGGACTGCTAACATCCATGAAGGATGAAAGATGATACTGGTTCTACAATAGCACATGAGTGCTCGTGTAGTACTCTTCATGATAGTGTAGGCCCACAGGTACTACTGTGGTATTGCTAAATTTCTTATCTGTGGCACAGCTCCTAGAAGAGCTGCGGGAAACAGATATATCTACATTTATCAGACTAGATTGAGAAATTTGGGCACAAATCTTGGCAGACTTAGTATGTAACCAAAAACATTGTTGCTGGATTAAATGTGAGTGTCCTCAGTTTCACAGTTCTATGAAGTCCTTTAGGTTTGGGGGTTTTTTAAAGTTTATAGAACTATTTTTTAATCTAAGTGTTGTCACTAAAAATGTTCATTTTTTTTCATGTGTCAGATACAGTTATGTCACTTTATAGTCCTATTTTATCCTTTAACTAGGACCTAAATTAGATGAAGTATGGCTTTCTAACTTTTTTCCTTCTGATTTTTTTTTTTTTTAAATCTCGGGAATTTTTTTTTTTAATTATTTCAATACACTCTTTGCTTTTAAAGTCACAGACAAAACTGCTAGTTTAAAACATTTGGGTGATCTTTTTTTCTCTTTTCTTTCAGTAGGTCTGAATCTATATTAAACAAATGAGGATGAAAGAGAAACAAAATCACATTTGTCGCAGGTGGAAATGAATATATTGGAAGTTAGGTAGCTCATTAACTTCCATAGTTATTTTGACAACTGGGTGCATGGCATACTTCAAGATTTGTTTCTAAGTTCTATAGTGAGTCCTATCTTTTAGGTAAAATTCTCTGTCAGTTGAGCTCAGTATCACAAGAGAAGTGTTGATGTACATTTTAGCTTTTCATCAGTGAAAAGATGCTTATTTGTTTCTATCCTTTAGAACACGTTATCACAGTGCTATCACAGCACTGGCACTGGATATAGGTAACCGCAGGATTTGAGAGCAATTAAAATTCCAAGTTATACTGTTACATAGTGACAGAAACAAAACCCAGAAACATAATGCACCCACAGTGTGATGTTGTAACTGAAAACCAGAAAGCATCAAAACCTCTATTCCACTTGTGGGCGTTCTAGGGTATAATTCTTACAACATTATCTGTGCCGTAGTATCATGCTGGCTGTTACCCTGAGGAATAATTTCCCCTGGGCAAAGCTGGAAAATATGCATATGAAGACACAGAAACTGCTAAGATGTCAAGTTGGTAAACTTGAACTGTGAACTAAAAAGGAAGAAATGTTTCACGCAGTTTCAAAGGAAGAAAACCTGTGTAAGTGAGATGGAAATGTTGATAGGGGCACACAGACAGCACAGCAGATCAGTCAACAAGGTTTAGTATGCTCAGAGCAAAACCATCTCAAGGCTATGAAAATTTAATATCTAGTTTGCAAAGTGGATGGGAAATATAATTTTCTTTTATTATTCTAGGCTAATGCATACCAAATGAATAAGCAGCCTAAAATGACATCTCTTAATACAGACTTTTGTTCAACCACCCTTTTGAAAAATCCTGTGAGCAATCTGCAATCAGTTCTTATACGTAATTATCAATATATCTGTAGTTACTGAAAAATGTCTTGTGTTAAGTACACAAAATAGGAAACATGGGCAAATGAAAACATTTATTGTTGTAGGCTTCTCTTACAAGTAACTCAGAGAAAGACTAGTCTGTGCTGAAGGCAGTTCAAAACTTAGGTAAGTTAAATTATGCTTGTGTGTAATTTACTGAGCTTCATGTACCATGTATGAACTTCATGATAATCAGATTCTGATTATCATGAAGTTCATTCTATCATTCTGATAGAATATATCTGACAGAATATAGATGACTTAACACTTCAAAAATCAGTTCCTTTCATTCCAATGCACATATCTAAAATAGCTCAACAAAATCATCCCCTAAGAGTGTGTATTTCTTCCACTGCCTGTAAAGTTTTTCATACATAATAACTGGCTTACACAGTAAATTTTAGTTTTCTACAGTTAGGTGAGATAAATCTAGCACTCCCTACTTGGATACTGCAATTGAACTTTTAAATTCAGGCTGCTCTAAAGATCCATCCTAGATTGTGCTCTCTCTTTTTAATCCAAGTCTCATTTGGGCGGAATTCCCTAATATTTACTGAGGAAGGAGGAGAAGGAGGAGAAGGAGGAGGAGGAAGAGTAAAATAAAAGAAACTTTGCAATAATTTATTAATAAAAAACCAATGAATAAGATATAATATTTTAGCTGTCATATACTCAGTTCTACCCTGTGTTTATATTCCTCATTTTAATAAAAATAAAGTAGGTACTGTATGTAAAAGACAAAATAATTTCTTGAATATTGTTGTTTGCAATTACATACTTATCTGATGTTTTACTGCTTTGGAGAGATGGACACCAGATCTTGAAAATATAACCACAACCATCAGTGCATTACAAAGTTGGCATACAGTGAATCCTTTAAAGTGCAAAAGTTTTAATCCAATGTACATAATGCCTTTGTATTTATACAGTCATCATGAATCAAACTCTTCCTTTGCAGTATATTGGTTTACTTGTTATCAGCTTCCTTTTCTGCCTTTTGTTTCCTTCATCAAATGGGAGGACTAACTACGTCTCTGCATAGGCTTAACACACACTGAAATAATTCACTTTTTTATTTTGGAGATTGGGCCCAAACTCCGAATCACCACACAATGAAGGGATTATACATTAAAAAGGACTGCATGTAATCAAGAAGAAATTTTATTTAATCATAAATAGAACTGGTTTTGCGGAAATAATTTGACCTGACAGTTCAAGGTTTGATCAGCACATCACAGAGATTAAAAATACTTTTGACTTGAACAGACAAGAGTCCCAGGGAGTCACTGCAGCCTGAAATACTTTAGGAAAGCTAGTGTGTACAGATCACACAATGTCAATGTTTCTCTTAGTGCTTCCATTCCATTAGGAACCAATGCGGGACTCTTTTAACTTCCGAGAAAGCTTCCAATATCATGCTGTCCTGGTCAACGCTGAAACAACAGAGATTACAAGACATCAAACTACAATTTTTTTATCCCATGTTCTGGGTGTATAAAACAAGGAGTCAGCTTCCCTTTGAAGTAGTAATTGACTGTCTGTACCAATCAGCACCTAATCCCTTTCCTGAATGCATTTAAGTCTCCACAGTAACTGAGCTGGCCTTCTCTAGGGTCTAAGCTGGAAAGCACTTACAGTAAATGTGTAGTATGCAAAGGCAGTTATTGATCTCAGTTTAAGAAAACCTTCCTAAAAGCAACTAGACCTCATAAGTCATTATTAAGTCTAACAGCAAGAAGATAGATACAAGCTAGAAGAATTCAGAGGAACATCATTAAAAATTAGCAGCGAAAAAAAGGCATCTGATGTTTTCTTTTATTTAATTTTTCCCCGTCTCCTTTAACACAGATTATCCAGGAACACTGGACATCAGAGATTTGCTGATTGTTCTGGGTCCTTGCAAATAAGGTTGGAGATATAATCACAGAGAATTTGGTTGATATTGTCAGGCACAGCTTCATTGACTACCTTGCTCATTACAAGAATTGTTAGTACACTGAAATTACAGATGCATTTTACCCACTGCTGGGAGCACAACAAATGACCACTTAGAGCTGACAGACTCAGAGTACAGCCAGGCAGCTGAATAATTTGTATTCATCTGATTGCACTCTCTGCCCCTCCCATGAAATAGAGATCAGGAAGAAGCCCACTTGGAATGTCAGTTTGCAATATGTAAAAGAAGAATGAAAAGGACAGAGTAAAGGAATTTTGAGGGATGTTCTCCAGCAAGTACTCTCTCTGTCAATTAGAAGAGAAAAATGCCATAGATGACAGTAAAGAACCAAAACTACAGGACTTCAGGTATCTCATAAAAACCAGCCATTCATATAGGAAGCATTCTTATGAGCAGCAAAAGATTAGACCTAATGAATACTGACTACTCACTCACATTTCTTTTCTTTGACAAGGGTCATAAAAGCATTTATATTTTAAAAGTGTGATAGATTTTTTATACCCTAAATGCTTTTTGGAAGAGAGAATACTTCCTCAAAAAGAAATAATAAACTGGTTAGTATTAATTCCCAGCAGGCAGCATTTATGCTCAGTACTTACCTCTTTACTTAAAATAGCAGCACAATATTCTGTGTCGTCTTTATGGTCTGTACTGTTAAATTATCAACCTTTCAGATCTGAGGATTTAAGACAGGAAGGTTTTATTTTCTTTCACATAGGGCACCCAATAGATCCACATTTTCTTAAGAGGAAGCAGAACTGCTCCACTGTCTCTGGTAAACAAATAGCTTAGATTAAAATAAAATATTTTAAATATACAGTGGAATTGCCAGTAGAATTCCTACCTTTGTTAGATTTCAGTGTCAAACAGCTGACATGCTTGGCTAAAAAGTTTTCCTGGTAAGTAGTCATCATTTCTGTTGACTGAAAATTTCTGCAATTGCCCACAGCTTTGAGAGCCTCTGTTTTGAGGATATTTGCCTTGCTACACCATAAGGAAAAATTCAGTTGTTAGGAAACAGCATTTCCTAGAAAAATCATTCAACTACTCCCCGTTCAAAAAATTTTTTCCAGCTTTCGGTTATACAGCCAGAAAATTCAATTAAATGTTCACTGAAATAAGAAATTTGCTTCTTATTAGACATTTATTTTAAAGAGACATATCATGGTTTCCAAGCACTTTTTTTTTTTTTNTTGTCTTCATATAAAATAAAGTTCTTAAAGAGGAATTTGATTTGGTGGTCTCTTGGGTGGTCACTTAAAATAGGGCGCTTCATATGACTAGAATTGCCATAAAGACAGACCATGTAGCTCTGTAACAAAGAGGTCAAGACAGAGGGGACTGTAGGAAAATAAACAAATCAAGCAAAGAAAACAAACCCACTTGTGCTACAGCTGCTTACACCTTATAGCACTTTTTTTTTCTCCTCTGCTGCTCACTGAGCAGCAACTCCCCAGTACTAATCCATGTGGCTCTTTCTTCCTGTTTCAGGAACTGTCTAAACAGTCTGTTTAGAAAAGATGGAGCCTAAAGCCTATCCCCTGCTGTCATGTCCATCTTGCCCTGCCCCTGACCTTGTGATATGGCTCTACTCACAGTTGTTAGTTTAGGAGGAGAATTTGGAACAAGTCCTCTTTTGACGAAAGAGGATTAATCTGTAGGAGGAAAAAAAGGCCAGCAGAAGAGAGAGGACCAGATGAGGAGTAAGTCTACAGACCTAGTGTCTTTAGCTCATTCACCCTAATTGTCAGACTTTTCATATTTCTAACTGACTTTTCTGATAGCCCTGGCTTTGTCAATGAGATGATGCCTCTGTTCTTGGAAAAGCATGAGAGGGGAGAACTGACCAAAACTGTGCTCAAATAATAGATATTTATGATTCCTCCCCTGTCCCATGCCAATGTAAGAACAGCATTTGATGAGTGCCCAGCTTTTGCATCTGCCCTAATCCTTCAGAAGCCCTAATTGATTGTATTTCTCTGGATAATGGATGAAGAAAAGGAGGGAAACCATATTCAACTCAGATTCTTACATATTAATTAAGTCAAGTCTAGATTGTCAGTTCTGGGATGAACTGAACACAGGACCACTTTCATATTTTCTACAGCAACTCAAACATTTTTTAATAAAGTCCTAATCCTTGACATAAGGATTTTTTATCAAATGTATTTAACTAAAAATCTTATTAAGGAGGAGAAGAAATTCCGGTAACAACACTAGAAAGTGCTTGACGCTGCCCTGACTCACAAGAAAGACTATAAAAATGACATTATCTATAAAAGAATAGAGGGATTTATGAAAAAAAAAAAAACAACTTTTCACAGATTAGAATGGGTCTAAGGTTAGTCAGAGGAATGCTGGGCTTTAGGCATTGAATCACATCTTGTAATACGAAAGAGGTAAATGAATATAAATAAGCTTGAGATAAAATAACTAAGGTAAAATTGAAGAAAATCAGACTTTAGAGTATTGCTTGAGGAATTTATCTTATAATTGTTATGTTAAGTGAAAAATAAGATTTTACAATGACAACTGCCTACTATTAATTGTTTCCTTGAATAATGTCCTTAATGGTTTCACTAGGATTAAGGTACTGTTAACCAGTGGTAATTAGTAACAGTCAGTTTCTGATAGTCACACATGACTCATATGTTTTGTAGCTTAATATTTTACTTCTTCTTAGCAAGCAAGAAATCAGCAATAATTCACAAAGTAATTTTAATTTCTACTTGACTATAAATTCCTCATCACTTGGCTTGAAAAGGTGTTTGTCTTCCTTGGGCCAGAGGAAGAAGACCTGTATTTATTATTAATAGTTTTTTGCATGTTACTAATCTTGGTTTGAATCAGAAAAGCTGACTTCCTGTGGAAGCATTAAGAGTCATGTTAAGGATTCATGAATCAATGCCTTATAAAATATCATTAGTAACTTACAGGCCTTAAGAATGCACCCACAACCCTTCCAGGAAATATGCCAAATATTATCTACGAGACCTGTTAAATATTTTATCAGCAAGAAATAATTTAAGTCATCAAACAGATTCCAGCTTTTGGTGTCATGCTGGGTCCTGGTGAGCCTGGCATACACAGACTGTGTCGGTCCTCAGATAAGGAGGTAAAGCATGAGTCAGTCCTGGAGACCACTCAGCCAAGAAGAAACTATGAATCTTGGGGTGTTCAGAAGATATTAGAGCATTAAATGATGGGTTGCAAAGAGAGACATTATCTCTCTGGTAGGTTTAGAGAAGGATTGAGGACTTGGAGGAGGCAGTCAGAGCCTCAGGTAAGCCCATACAGGAGAGACAGCAAGCACATTCCACATGATCTTTGGGTTAGTTTCAGTTTCCTTCTCCAAATTTGCTGAGCAACAGTGATGTGGCAGATACTTTTTGAATATTAGCTTCCTTCAGGGTGGTGGAGGTAGTTGTAAAGTAGTAGGTGGTGATTCAGCTATGAGGCAAGGCAACCTCTTTAGAAAGCACTATATGAAAATCATGTGGTGTGAATGATTAGCCTAGGGTATTGTTGTGAGCCACTGCAGCTATGGACATGTGCCTAGGCTGCTGTCAGGGAAAATATTGCAAAGGAGTTAGGAAGTGCCCTTCTCATCTCACACGTTGCTATACTTTTAGGCATCCTATATGACTTTTTTTTTTTTTTTTCCTTAGAAAGAAAGCTTTTTCTGGAGGAAACATCCATCATTACACTGTATATAGAGATCAATAGGTTTTTGCATTCCTTGTGGTGTTATCATGACCTTTCATCAGCTAGCCAGCTAATTTACACCACCACTGCCTTCCTGTTACAGATAGAAGGAAGGATTTGATGCAACCCAAAACCCTAACTCACTCATTACCCAACAGAGGGTCACTTTGCTATAGTAGTGAACACAATAAATATAAAAGCATTTTAATGGAAACCTTCCCTGCAGCTGGAGAACATCATTCTGTTTGAAGAATTTCTGGTAAACAGGCATTTTCTAAAACATAAACATTTGGGTTTTAAATGAATATTTATTCTGTTTCACTCCATATTTATTTGTAAAAAGGAAATGTCTATATAAATAGATGATTAAGATCTTGAGTGTTTATTACCAAAGAGGGGTTGTAGCTTATTCCTGATCCCTGTAGGAAGAAAACTTTCTGAACCTGTGATAGTCAAAGGAATCAAAATAATGAAGGCTGCTTTCAGTACATTTAGAGTGAGTGTACTGTTGCACGTTCAGAACTTTAAGTACTTCTTCTGACTTTTTATGGCATAGGACACATGCATTATAACAGAGGAATAGCCAGAATAATATGTAAAGCTGAAAAGCTCATGTGTGCTCAGAGACAGTATGGGGACTAGCATGTAAATTAGGAGGAAGGAGAAAAATCTTTCTTGCATATTACTCAAAGCCCTTAGTTATTGTTCACGATCCCCTGAAATATAAAAACAGGAGGTAACTTCATTCAACAAGACATTTAGCATCACCTAGCTACATGAGCTGTCTCACAGATGCAGTGTTCCTCTCTTTAAATATTGTATGGTAAGCTGATGCTTTAACTAAGACAAAGCCAAAGTTTTGACTCACTTCTGGCCTTTGTGCCATGGAGGGAGTTGCCAGTGGTGAAGCTGAGCTGACGATTAAACTGAAAATATTGTTGTCAGTGTGCTAACCAGAAAACTCTGATCTGCACTTCCAAGTCTCTATCTTTGCTTTTCTCAAGTCAGTCTAACTTTAAAAATAAAACTTTCTTCCGTAAATCTTCTTTCAGCTAGTTTTAAAACATTGGAATAGCCTTTTGTCATCATAAATAGTTATATATTCTTTTAGATCAAAAAATCTGTGCTTGTACAATCACACAGATGGCCAGAAGATGTCAGTGAGTCAAGGTCAGTATTGACATATTTCTGATAAACATGCTTACGTCAGGGCTGTGATGATTTTGAAATTACTCTGCATACTTTTTTGAGGGTAAAATTTGTTCTTTACTTACATCAAGGTCATCACAAAATTGAAGAGGTAAAGTTGTGAGATTCAGATTTCCACCCCCTCTGTCCCCCACCCTGCTAATGGATGTTGATCCATTAACAACAGCAGGTACACACAAAAACATGAACCAAATACAAATTTTCCCCAAAACATACACTTACATAGAGCCTTCTGAGAGGATATGTATGAAATCAAAATAATGAGGTGACTATTGCTTTTAGAGACAGCAGGTATTCTGACTTTGTGTTAATTTCTTCCTGTTGTTTCTCTGTGTTTAGTTGTCGGAGTGTGGATTATTTGTAATCATCTGTATTGCAGGTTAATCTAACAAGATGATCCTGTGTAGCTCTGTATGACTCCTGTCTAATTCCCCTTGTTAAAGTTTCCATTACCCCTTTGAAAGAGCTCAGGAATGGTATGCAATACCACACGTAGACTTTTTCAGAAGTTATTTTCAAATTCACATGAAACAAACAGTTCCAATGAGATTAAAATACCTAGGAAAAATGGATTTTTCAAAAAAAAAAAAAATTCTCTGCAAACTGCTGAAGAAATAATTCGGAACGTGACCTTGCTTTATTGCACTGTATTTTGCAAAATAAGTGGGATTAGGGGTGGACTCAGAACAGCATTTTTCCCTTAATCCTTTTTTTTTCCTTTTTGTACAATACATATTTAACATGTTTGACTTGAATGGCCTTTTTATGTTAATGGTTCAGAGGCTTTACAGGAATGTTAGCAGGAAGGTATCACTACTGGATTCTGTGGTTATTTTCTTTATATCCATTAAATTGAAGTACTCTTAAATTGTAATAGAGTAATATCTGAACAATTTCTTTGTTCATTGCTCAAATCTTGGTTCTTGCTCATTCTTAGCTGCTTTCTGGGAAGTAATTTAAAAACAAACTAAGCCCATAATGGCCCCTAGAAGGGTAAATTACACTTAAAGTCAAAATCTTCTAGATGCAAAGATATGAATGCTTAGCTGTTTAAGCCCTTACCCATGTGGTTAACCTCTGCCCACCTTGAATACTGATTTAGAAATTGATTATATATATATATTCATGTGTTAATAGATACAAGTTTGCAACAACAAGTGGTATCACAAAATTTCAGAAGTCAAGGGATCATGGGAGGGAAAAAAGTAAAATGTTGAGATAAATCTAGGAGGTAGTACAGCGATTTTATGGGTTATTTCCCAATCTTCCACTCTACACAGGTCAAAGCAGAAGAAATAATGCTTTTCTTAAAAAGCGAAGTGAACACTTTGCTTAAATCCATCTTTCATACAACTATAATTTTTAATTCTAACACATTAGAGGCCGCATCTGTATTTTTAAGAAAAAAAAAATAAAGAGCTGGGAAATAATCTTAAGCACCTGTCTGGTTCCTGACCTCACTTAAAGTATTCTCTTGTTGTTTTATTTCAAACAAGTAAAACTCTCCCCTCCGCTCGTCTGGCAGGAAGTAGCTTTTGGCTGGGTGTATTTAACACAGCTGGTGTTACTTGGCCTGAGAGTCAGGAGTCAGCCCCTGTTACTCAGTGAAAGAGATATAGGTATGGTATATAGCATAGAGGTATAGGGATAGAAAAAATAATTATCCACTGGGACTCTCAAGGTCTTTAACACACACAATGGTAGAGAGCCCTCATTAATGCAACTTGCAGTATAGATAGAAGTTAACCTGCTGATACAGACTGAAAAACATGACATAATATTCAGACAGATAATGTTGATGAACCAGTTATGTAGAATTGAAAATTTTAGTATCCTTAGGGGAAAAAAAAAAAAGTGTTTTTTTGGAGATGGATTAAGAAGATTTAGGTATTGTTAGACAATATTCTTGCTACGCCTGAAGAAAAAATATGGAGAATGATGAGTAAAATAATAATTTTTCCTACAGCTATTGAAAAAGTGAAAAGCTTTGGAATTATACAGAGAATAAAACTGTATTTCCTGTTACTAAATCACAGAGTAAATTTAAGAAAAGGCTGAGGAGCAAAGACAAGAAAAGGTCATGACTCTTGATGAGAGGAAGAGTAAAGAAAGAGAGTGGAGCATGAGTATATTTTATAGAGACAAAGGAATGTCTATTCTGGTAGTGATGGTGAGTGCCTGTCATGACAGCAGCATTTCTGAGGATAGACAAATGATAGGCATTGAACCTGAGGAAAGACTCATGATGAATATGTTGATGAGATTGTATGTCTATGGAACAGACTAAATGATACTGCCTGTTGCTAACTGAGGAAGAAGGTAATAGTGAAGGTTTGGTTAATAAATTTGCTTAATGAATTGAGGTGTTTTTTTTTTTTTTTCCTAACCAGTGGACAAAATTTCATTAGAAAACCAGATCATTCTTTCAGTCTAACAAAAGTGGAAAAAACTGGTAGATGAATGACTTGTTCCAGAAAAGTCAGATTTATTTTGTGTCTGTGGTTGAGTTTGCCTAAAGACAGTGATGAGTTCTTTGACATCAGTGTGAAAAAAATGAAAGAACAAATTGAATGTAACTAGAATAGATTAGCAAATTAATGAATTATAGAATGCATAAAATATCAATAGAAAATATAACTAATAGTTTTCAAACTGGTGGATTAATGAAATGATTAAGATGCACCAATTTTGCTCTTTAGCTAAACAAAATCATGAGAAATTTCTGATGAGAATTTCAAACCAAGTGCAATTGACAAAAAGCTGTTTTGGGGAAGCTATTGATTTTTTCTAAATATAAACACTCAAATTGAAGTGAGTTATCTATGGTGTGTGATTTTTTTTTTCCTTGAGTTCGTAGTGTTGGATTTTGTGGAAATGACTCTGCTCCAATAAGTGCCTGTAATGTATGACCAATTAATTTCATATTGAAGATTCAATTGTTAGCTAGATTTACGTTCAACTTTAACCATGTATATAATCCTGCTCTCCTCACTAGTAATTCGAACAGATTTGCATTTTTTAGCAAAACATTTTAAAATGTTGATTCATCAAAAACTTTTATGTGGTGATGAAATTATCCTCAAGGGTGGGTTCAGTGCTCCAGACTGAAGGTGGAACTGAGACAACTACTGTCATGCCATATTGTCATTCTAGACCGAGGCCTGGAGCACACAAATGCTCCTGAGCTGGCTCCTCCAAAGGCTGATTTAGAGCACAGACAGTAAATCTGAGTCTTTTTAAGGCTGAGTTATCTCAGATCTAGAGTACTGGGGACCCTTGGTTGGGTCTCCATGTTTTTCTTTGCAAAACATAATTTGCTTGGAGCCTGTCCCACTGAAGAATTAATACAACTTGCTTTACCTGTGCATACTTTTTGATTGACATGTCATATGCATATTTGAACACCTTGTTTCCCATTCCCATCACATCTGTGGTTTATTTTAAAAGAAAGGGGGTATTAAATGCCAGCAGTCTTTTAATATTTCATCTATCAGCTTCTTGATACTTAGCTAAGGAACACTTTTCATATGGCTTTAGTTTCTAAGCAGTTTTCCTATCAGCTGAGGATTTGTCTGTCAGTATCACATTGTCTAAACTATTTAGAACAGTTGATGTAGTATCAGATGCCTTCTTCAAGTTCAAATGCTGACTAAACTGCTGCATTATATTTGGCAGTTGAGCAGTTTCTATTTTTAATTCCTAAAAAAGTTGGTTGAACTTTCTTCTGACTTCTTTAAAATATTTTATTACCTATCTTTAGTTATTTCAGCTCCATTCTGCCTGATTCTTGTACTTGACTTGATATTTCTGCTTATTTTTTTTAGTAGATCATTCAATTTCAAATAATTTTCAGAGAATAATTTCAATGTTTTACTTTGGTATTCAATGTCTCGAAGTTTATGAGACTTCCTTTACTTAAAAACTTTCTTCTTTTTGGCTCAGGGAAAATGACACAGCTGGATTTGTTTGGAGATGTTTCATATTAATATGTACTGTTGTCATGGTGCAACTTTGCTGACCTAAACACGTTTTATTAATGAGAACGTCTAGAACTTCAGTCAGTGCTTTTGACTAGCAAATACATTTCATGAGATGAGACAGGCATCTGAATACAGAATTTGAGAAGTGGTGTCCTAGACATGAGCATTAACAGAAAATTTCACTACAACTAGTTTGTTTCTCCTAGATTTCCCATTGAACTTTTTTTCCCATTAAGCAGACCTCAATTCTTCAACCTCTATATATCTAAATAATCCCATATCTAGTCTTTAGGAAAGATTGAAATGTTTTTGGAAAAAGTAATTCTTGAAATTAAAAAGGTCCTATATTAAGAAGTAGAGCTTCTCAACGATTTTTTATGAAGTCCGTTTTCATTCACTGTACTGATTAGATGTTTCAGTACTCCGCATTTGTGTATTGTGCTTTAATAAAATTAATACAGGTTTTACCTCATTTCATTTAAAAAAAGAGAAAAAAAAAAGAAAAAATATCAAACTCAAATAATTTTACAGAAGCATATTCAGACCCAGCTTTTGTTTTTGCAGCAGAAGCAATCTGTCTGAAATATAATTAATCACTTCCTTCACCTGCATGTCTCTGTGCAGAGCTATGTATGCTCATTCTCTTCACACTCTTTCACTTTAGAAACAGATGTTACTTGCTCCAACAGGAAGGAAAAGGTGCTAGCAGGCTCCCAGAGACCAGCTGGGTATGTAGAGCTTATTATAGTCCTGCAACAGTTTATTCTTCACAAGACTGACTTATTGCTTTCCACTTCTCCGTATACAAAACTTCCTGTGGCCGGAGGAAATACACTCCTGTCATAATATATCCCCTTAAAGGATCATATCACCCAGCTCTACCTCTTTCCTGGCCTCTAAGTGTTTTCCTCCTAAGGTACAATCCATTAAAAAAATTTAATTCAAGAGATTTTGCAATCACAATTGCAGCATTTACATCTACTAGGAACAGTAAATGACTGTGTATTCTTCTGCAGGTCATTTGGATTCTTATTGTATTTGCAGTCTGGAAGTCTTTGTCATTGATACCCATGCTTAAGTGTGTGTCAGAACACCACTAGCTATAAAGCAGCCTTCTCTCAGGCAATTTCCCCAGATGGCCAGCAAACACGTGTTAAAGCCAAACATTCAAGGTGCTCAGGGATGACAAACAACCCTGTTGCATGCACAAAGTAAAACTGAGAAAGAAATTTCCTATTTTGTGAAGACTGAACTAAACTGACTTTACAAATATTTTAATTTTACCCGGGTGCAAGAAGAGAGATTTTCCCATGTCTAATTCAATAAAAGCTAAATAAAAATGAAAGGACTTTGGTAAAGCTTTCTTGTTTAAATTTTTCATTGTTACCTTTCCCTTAACTCACTTGCTTTTGCTATGCTGAGTGAGTTTTTTTTTCTGTCAACAATGAAAGGTTTGACAATCTTCCTGAACAGTGCCAAGTCTTGTGTCGCCTATTCTGTGTTGCCTGTAACAGAGACAAAAGTAAATCTAGTCCAAAATTGCTGGCATACCCCCTGCAAACCAGTGTTTGTGCAGAATCTAGGATGCAAGCCTCATGTACTTGCATCCAGATGTGACCTGATGAAAGCACTGCTCATTGTAAAGGTAGATTGTGCTTTCAAGAACACTCAGGAACCTTATGAGTAACAGGAAAATCTAAAACTAAGACATTAAAGATATATAACCACAAAAAAATTGGAACATTNTGGGGTTTTTTGAGGTATATTGTTGATATGGGACCTCTCAAATCTTATGTCTTTAAAGGAATAAAGTAACCACAAAAAAATTGGAACATTTAGGATGAGAAATTGTATCCTTAGTACTCAAACAGTAGTAAGAGTTCAGCTCAAAACCAGGAACTTAAAATATCAGTGATACTATAATACAGTGGTATCAAAAGATGAGGAAAACTGCTCTGTTAGATTTCTTTGTAATTATGTCTACAGATTTCTTCCTGTGGTTTCCTTCTGGCAAATATTGAAGAGGATGATGCAGTTAATCATAGGCACAGATCGTGTTTCCAGGGTCACCTTCCACTAGACCAGGTTGCTCAAAGCAGTTTGGATTTATTGAAATTACAGAGACTATTTAAAAAAAAAAATCAATCTGGTTCAGTACAAGGGTTCCCTTATCCTGCAGTGCATAGATCTAAACTCTATTCAGCTGCTGTCAGGGGGCAGGGGGGTGTCCTAGTATGCTTTGTATTGACAGAATATCAAAGGAGACCTGAGTAATTATAACAAGAGGAAGTAAAATGTTCCTGTAAAAATAGCAGGTGGAAAGGAAAAAGAAAAGCATTAAGAAGTTAAATTATAATTTTCTCTAATCAATTCCACTCAGTGTAAAAACAGATGTGAAGCACATGGCTTAAAGGATGAGGATTTTGCCAGGACAAAAAAAAAAAAATAGGGAAAGAAGAAAAACATAACTGACTGGAAAAATATGAATAGATGATTGTGATTTTGTTGGACTGGAGACTTGGTGTGTGTTTCTTGCCAGTGTCTAGGCTAGGCCTAGTTAGAGGAGGTCATAGTTTGAAAAAAAATAATTATACAACTATGTTTGCATGGGACAATAAAATCTTCCAAAAATCAGTTGAACAGTCACTTTCTTTGTGATCAAAATAAAAGAAAAACACCTCAGTTTTTATAGTGTGTCATTTGCCTAGTGAATGCCTCAAAATAATCTGGACTCTGTCCATCAGGATCTTCGATAATGACAATTATTTTGTAAAACAATCAACATATTAACTCCTGCATGACCAAAATCCTCTTTTAACATGTGGATATCATCTCAGTTGCCATTTTTCAGAGATTCCCTAGGGGTTGGTCTTCCAGGAACAGCATTGCACAGCAAAAGAATTTTTTCTGGAGTGAAATCATAGCCAAATTTGATTTCAAGCTAGATGAAATGTTGCTTAGCATTGTGATGCTGTTCCTGCAAATTTCATACTGCCTTCAATAACGTTATAAAAGGTACTTTGACAGGTAGCACCAAACTGGTGGACTAGCCGAGATATACTGCATCTAGGAGGACATCTCCATCTCCAGTAAAATATGATAACATTTTTGTGGTGGATTTATGTATCCATGTGCATTTTTCATCTTCATTCAAAAAAAAAAAAAAAGAAGAAAGAAAGAAAAAGTAGAAAACACACTGAATGAAATTTAAAAAATATTCTTGTCCCCTGTGTTTACTTACTGCATTATATTTTAGATAATTTTCTTCATATGAATATATTTCTCTTTCTGGATTTTCTGGAACCTTTCCCTGCTTCTCAGCTCTGCAGGAAGGACAAGTTGGTTGAAGTCCATAGCATATCTACTAGGTATTCATGCTGAGAAATCCTGAATTACCTATATTACACCTAGAAATGAAGAAAGCAGGGGGCAAATCTCATCTTTTTGTAATATCAGTTTGACTATGTGAAACTGGTTGCAGCTGCATGAAACTGTCTTTATGTGACTCTCGGATAGTAATGGCTGCAGTAAAGACATTGGAAGGTTTTTTAAGCACTGTTACTTGTGAGGTCATGGCAACATCTGAAAAGAAAATAGAACAAAACATATGAATAGTAGGAAGCAAATTGCTTCAGTACACAGAAGGAGCTTAAAAAAAGCTAGTTTTCATTTACAGAATGAGAAAGAAAACCAATTGTACATCCTAGGAATAACCTCTTGCAGCCCCAAACTCCTACTGTCTTTGGTAGGCAGAGGTAGAGTATTGAGTTTTGACAGCAAAATAGTAATTGGTTTGCAGAAGACTTTTAAAGCAAATTTCCTCCTATAATTTGCCAAATATAATTTTAAATACTTTCAGCAGAACCCCCAAAAAGCAAAAGAACTCTTTCAATCCACAGTGATCAATGGACAATATTTATATGGAGTAAATCAGAGCAGATGCATGTGGATGTGTTTCCACTGGATAAGGAATCGCGTTGTCTAGAAGCTATGTCTGAACAATGCTGCTGACTCAACCAAAGATATGGACTGCATGATATTTCATATAATTTTCTTTTCCTTAGTTCCGGTAAGGATCTCAAAAGGAAGGCTACATAGAGAGGAACCTAAAACATTAAAAAGTTTGGGTGTTGTTTCTAAGAATTTACAGTGCTGAGTTACAAAATGATCTATCAAAGGAAAAAAAAGAACCAGGAATATCAGCATGGAATTTGGGACAGCCAGCCTGCTGAGCAACAAAAATATCTCAGCTAAACAGCAGGAGGCACTAAAGAAAAGTGTGTTTGAACCAAATTTTCACCTGGACTCAGACGTTTTTTCCTGAATTGTAGAAATCAAGATTCATGGTATAAGTCATCTGCTTGTTTGGGATATGTGTGCAATAGTTAAACACTATGGGTAATAATTATAATTATTGTAATCGATATTCATGTACTGTAATAAGAATATTGTAAATATTTTCAAGGAAACAAATCTTTCACAGAATTCCACAATTAAGTTTAGAAATAACTTACACTCAGAGACCACATTGTTGCACTGTTTGTCTCAAAGCATTTTTCCTTTCTTAATATCTAAAATGTTTACTTCTCATAGTCTTAGAGTCTTGGTTTCAAACCCATCTTCCACAAATATTTTTAGCAACTTGAATAAGAAAAAATAAACAGCAAAGAGACAAGGAACATACTTTTTAATTTCTTTTATTACAGAAATATGCAGAAATAGGAGACCTAGTCAGTACTTACATAAAAGACAAAATCAGAATATTTAGTAATATTTGAAATAAGAAAACTCAAAAGAGAAAGGGAATAATAAATAGCAAACAATAAAAAGTATATAAGCATTTACGTCAAAACACAATTTTTCATAGACATTTCTAAAATTTTCTATTCTCAAACCTAGGAGAGAGATTTCATTTGAGTTTTTAAACATCAGAATCAAATTATGATACTAAATTGATAACTGGCAAAGCTATATTTCTTCATTTTACAATGCTCTTTTATAACTGACCTCTTTCTCTAAGAGTTAAAGCAGTTATGATGCTAATGATAATTTCAAATAATAAAATATTAAAGGAAATGGCCAGTTTAGCAGCACAAAATATTCCATAGCGGTTCAGTATAGAAATCCAAAGCAAAGAACAATTATATTTCCACTTGAAGAATCAAGAACTTACTCTTAATTCTCATTTTGTCTCTTACAGAAGCTTCCAACATCTCTCATTTAGAAGGTGTGCCTGACCTGCTGATACCAAAGATCTTATAAATATTGCTAAATTTACAGTTGTGTCCTAAACCAGGAATTATCTCTGGTTTTTGTTCATGTTAATCTGCACACCCTAGATAGCCATGGCCTACCAAGCTTTTCCACACTGGAGATCTGGCCCTCTTTAGCAGGGCTACATAATAAAATTTCTGTACAACTTTCACCCAGACTTGTAAAAGCTGGTAATGTCTTGCATAGAGAAAAAAAAAAGCTTTGCTATCCTGTGGAAATTATTATGGAGCAAAAAATACAAGATGTGGTTTAAAGTAAGTTCTGAGTCTGTGGCCTCATATGGTTGGTTGACTTATAAGGTTCAAAGGAAGGAAATAAAAAATCATTTCCATTAGAGGAGAGCACTCTACTTGTCTGTAGCATAAGGTCAAATGAGGCCTTGATTTTTATCCTGACAGCAATGAAACAAGTGAAGTAATCATTTTTCTGATAAAGAACACCACTGTGGATGATGAATAGAATCTGGAATTTATTCCATTGTCCTTTGCCAAAAATACATCCGTTAACTATGGGAAGCACATTTCTATGCTGCAGAGATTAAAAACATTCTAAGCAAAAGCAGCTGCCAACCAGTTGCAAATCACATCTTTCATAACTATGCTAATTCAGCTTGAAATCCTGGTGGCTTCTTTCTGAAGTATTTGACTTTAAAATAAATGTCCATTCTATTCAACAAAACAGAAACATATTACGTTGTTGCAAACCTGATGAGCATACTGAAACATTTGCTACATCTCCAGACTCTAATAGGACATTGTGTCGCCATGTTGAGTTCTCATGACCACATCAAATCTGCCTTCTGTGGTATGGCTCAACTTTCCTTAGCATGATGAGTTGAATGCAAAGTCTATTCTCTCTTCAAACTGTTTAGTGGCTTGGGGCTATGGTTTTAGGAAGAGGGCTATGACACAAAGAAACTGTCTATGGAAGAGATATGCTATGGAGTAAAAGGTGGTTATCCCAAAGTTTTAAGATGAGTTCCCACAGGAACAAAGGGCTACTGTACTTCTCACTACAGTCTGTGTACTGTCTTTTCCAATTTAAACACATATTATCCAGGATATACTGCAAAATGAGACACACACACACACACAAAAAAAAATTTTGGTAATGCAGGAAGTACAAGAACCCATAAAAATCATTTAATGACGCCTGAAAAAATGACTGACTTTGAGATGACACATATAATTGGAGCAGAAAAAAAAAATAAATAAAAAATCAGGCTTATTTGAAAAATATGTGTCTTGAGATTTCCAAACCATTTAAGATTGGCCTAACTCCACAGCCATGAGAGTTGATTGAATACCCTCTTAGCTTGTAACTTTACTGGCATCATCTAAAATATTTTTAACAGAGGTCATTAACAACAGATTCATATTTCATAAAAGTCTGCAGTTTTGTAATTTTTAGTAGTTTTGAAAAGAAGAAATCAAACAATTTTGGTATTCTCAGCAAAAAATGGAATGAGACTGTGTGGTCAAATTTGCAGAGCATTCTGAGCTTGTTCTTATTCTCTTCCAGTAAAAAGTAGCCAAAATTAGACATGCTCCTTCAGAAATCTTAAGAAATTAAGGGAAGAAAAAGCAAAATTTAAGAAGCATTACCCAATTCCATTTCCATTCTATAAAGCATATCTTAAAGCGAGATTTGACTCTCAAGAGTCATATTATTTATTTTTCATTAGTTAGATAGATGAAGAAAGCAATTGGAAATTCACCTTCAAATATTTTCATCTTTTACCCTGAAAGCATATGCTCTGACTTATATGAAAACACAATGCATCATGCAAAAAGCCTGCCATTAACTTTCTTGTGTTTCTTTATTTAAACTTTCAGGCTTCTCAAAGTGGTATAAAGCAATCACACCTGAAACAGTAAAACGCCACTTTAAAAAAAAAAACAACAGGAGAATTCACTTTTTTTTTTTTTT
>VXBQ01010752.1:1394242-1524337 GCA_013400175.1 Phainopepla nitens
TTTCAGAAACCTCCTTGGATTTGGCATAGTAAACACTGAACTGGAGTCAGCAAGTCTGGCTGGATTCAAGCTGAGTTGTTTCTGGTCCATGTTGTCCAGGGAATTTTATAGCACCTGCACTGTTGGAAAGACACACAATTCAAGTTTATCAGTATTTTGGATAATGGATATCTAGCTTTAATTTCATTGAGATATATCATATTTTAGAAGGCATGACTCACTCTTTCTTTGTGGAATCCTAGAATGGTTTGGGTTGGAAACCATTTGGGTTGGAAGAGACCTTTAAAGACCATCTAGACCAATCCAACTGGTAAGGACAGGGATACCTAGATCAGGTTGCTTAAAGCCTGATTCAGCCTGGTTCTGAACACTTCCAACGACGTACCCACAACTTATCTGGGCAAGTTGTTCCAACCTCTTATTGCCCTCATCATCAAATATTTCTTCCTTAAGTCCAATATAAACCTACTTTCTTTCAATGAGAAGCACTACTCCTTGCTCTGTCCCTACTGACAAAACTATCCCCATATACAGAAATTAGTACCAGCATGGAATTAATTAATGGTATGGTGGCCTATACATTTATATTTCTCTGGCATGACATATAACTGTTAGTCCCTTTCTGCTGCCACATCATGCCTGGATATTTCTTCTTTCCCACCTCCTTATCAAGTCCTCTGCTGAAATATGCAATTTTTTCTATGCATTTTTTGTGACTAGTTTTTCTACTTCCTGTTTTCTGCTTGAATGCTTAATTTTTAATTTTTTTTTTAATATTTTGAGTTTTTTTTTTCTTGAAAAAGGGTGCAAGCCACTATATATCTGACTTATTCTCCCTCATCCTTAGCCCAGTCTTGATTAGGAGAACATTAAACGGGACATAGTCCGAAAAAGTGCATCTGCTATATTTTTTAATTTTGGCTCACCTATCTAACCAGAAGTTGAAGAATTGAAGGATTTAAGCCATCTGGCAGAAGCAGTGTGAGGAGATACTGCTGTTTTCTTTTTTAATGGCTCCCTCTCAGCTTTAAAAACCACTTAATTTAAGTTACTCTTGCAGCTGTGGGTAGATCTTTGGTTTCTTATCTCCTTACAGGATGGTAAAGGAGGTACAAAACCATTAATTATGAAATCACAGTATTATTAATTTTTTATATTTATAACCTAATTTCACATCTGGTTATACCAAATTGTATTTAGGGAATGACACTATTCTCTTGTATATAACTATTTTATTTGATGTAGTTTTCATCTCAATTGTGGACATGTATTAAAATCTAAAATATAGACCAGAATAAGTTGCATATGAACTAAATATTTAAAGAGAATTATCTTTAAAATGAATAATTAAAATGTTTGTTACATCTGTAGACCAGAAACAGAGAAGTTTTGTTACTAAAATTTACTTCTGCATTAACTTGATTGCCTTTATTTACTGAAAGATTTCAACAGTAGAATAAGTAGGATAAGTAGAGTGATAAGTCTCAAAGAAATGAGGGTCAGCATTTGCTTTACTTAAACCTCTAAAATATTGCAGTCAACAGAATTCCAATGACTTAGTGTTAGTCTAAACTAATAACAGATCCTGAAGTTCACTCTATTTGTGGAGGATCAACGAACAAAATATTCTGTCTAAACTACAAGTGTTCCTACTGAAATTAATTGTGGCATTGGAAAAATGTGGGTAGGACTAATTTCAATGTATTACTACTAGAGAAAAATGTTGAGTTTACTAAATAGGATGTTGTTTGATTTGGGACACAGCACTGAGGTTATCAAGATATCCACATTCGGCCAACAAAAGTATGGGAAAGAGAAATATCTCTGCCCTTCCAGCAGAGCAGATGGTAGCCCAACAGCGTATCCAAGAGTGTCTGTAACAACACTAGATACTTATGCCTGAAGTAACCCAAATTTATTCCCCTGTCCTGATGAAGGCAAGATCATCTTCTCTGAATGATTCGTCTGAGACAAAGATGACCCTGCCTCCTTGCTCTGATGAGGGTGGAACCAGAAGGAGTACCTTGGCTGAGATGGACAACTCTGAAACACCTGAAGCTAAGCAAGATCATTCTTCTTTTGATTGACTTAACATCACTTAATGACGCAGCCCTCCGGAGCCCGGCTAGCTCTAGGTCTCCTCTCACCCACACTGATGTTCCCAAGGCAGCACCATGCCGAGTGTGGGGAACTGCCACGGCTGATGGACAGAACCTTAGAGCCAATGCTCTACAGAGAGGCTCGCCATCAGGGGAGGAATAAAGAGTTGAGAGGCAGCTATTGTGCCCTGGAGAGTCCGAAGGACGTTACTGCCAATGAAGGGGTCAGGACACAAGAGCCAAGAACGAAGGCTTACAACAACTTAAATACAGGAGAGGTCCTGGGGGTGGGTATAATCATATAACCAATTATAACACAGAGTGGGAGGAACATAAGGCGGGTCTTAACCTAACACAAACCAATAGGGGCAATGGTAGGAGGGGAACAACTCAGGGGTGCAAATCCCATTCGAGCA
The DNA here is from genome assembly GCA_013400175.1 of Phainopepla nitens. Lineage (NCBI taxonomy): Eukaryota > Metazoa > Chordata > Aves > Passeriformes > Bombycillidae > Phainopepla > Phainopepla nitens. Next base: position 1,396,758 of record VXBQ01010752.1, read on the forward strand.
AGGGGAGGATTGGCATAGAGGATTCTGGAAGAAGGGGAGGAGTCAGGGAGGATTGACAAGTGTCTGGGCAGGGAATCAGGGGATGGACAGGGAAGGCTCAGGAACAAGGGGAGGAGATACCTTGAATGATAGGTGCTTGGGGGAAGATACAACCAAGGGAGGAACTATTTGGGTAAGAACCGAGGGGAGACACATAGGAATAAACCATATCATTGCAAACAATAAAATTATGGGCCGCAACAACTTAACGGTAATAGGCATAAGTAAATGCTTAAAAAAATAAGAAATAAAATAAAACATTTAGCACCTTTTTCCCCACTTAGAAATATGTTTTCATTCAAAGTATGACTAAAATTAATAATGCCCCTTTATTAATGTAGGCAAGAGTCAGCAGGCTCTTATATTAAGGGTAGGAGAGAAATAGAAATATCCTTCAGATGAAAAAAAATCTCTTTTGTTGTCTTTAATGCACTGTAAAAAAGCAGTGTCACATATCTTTCACCATTTATATTGAGGCAAATGATGGCTTTGCTGTCTATTTTATTGAAAGAATGATCTAATCTCTTTTTCTTTGCACAAAAAATAAAGATAGTCAGACATTTAAAGCTATGTAACATACATCTAGCAAAATTCTAGTGGAAAAAGTAGAAAGAAATTTTATAACTTCAAGCACAGACAGTTCTTGCAGATCATCTGGCAAAACACCTGAACTAAGAAAAAAAGTTGGAAAGAAAAGGACACTGAAAAAAAAAAGACAGAAGGAGAAAGGGAGGCCTGTTTTTAATCTCCTTGCCTGTCATTTATTTCTTTCACACAAAAAGTATGGGACACAGGTGGCTGAATGTCAAAGATCGTACCCTGTCTGCATGCTTTGTAAGGCGCAGGACAAATATATGAAACAGGCTGGGCGAACAGAAAAATCACAAGAAATGGGTGCATTTTTAGTGAACTAGGTCAAAGGTTGCACTGCTTTTGGTGTTTTACAAATGTTTGACAGATTAAGTGCCCAACTCCCATGGTTAGCAAATAAGCCATGCAAGTAAGAGTACTCATAAGAAATAAAACTTCATTCAGTGTCCTTATTGTGAGGGATCAGAGTCAACTAGCCTATGCAGCACATGTATGCTCTCAGTATACATGCACACTCCTGAATTATGTTGGATTATGGAAGAAACCTATTAATATAATTTGGTAATAGTAAATTAACAGCCTGGTATACATTTCTAAAAATTTTAATCTGGTAAAGGATTAAAAAAAGATCTAAAAATGGATTAATTAGATCTCAAAAAGTATTGGAAGTAGTTAGTTAGGATACTTAGATATCTTTATCAAAGAAGATGATGATTGTATTACCTCCTATATACATATTTGGTTCTTGGATAACTTTCTTGAGCAAAAGTCTATTTGTGTTTTGCATTGCAGTGGAAATAAGTAAGAATAATATGGAGACTGAAAGGCCATGAAGTTGCAACGCGTCATAGTCCACAGGTCTATGACAATATTTTTCAAATTATTTCTTGTTAAGGCCGCAGTGTAGTCATCCTTGCTCCCAGTATTCATCAGTCTGACATGTAAGGTAAAATGCTGTGATTGTTTGAAATAACAGTGGCAACATGAGAATTTCTTGGTAGACCCATGAGAGTATTGTAAATGCACTTGAGGATCAATGAACTGTATATAAACTGTTTGTACAAGTATTGATCCTTACGTACATCTGTACTGTGGCAAAGGATCATTTCAGAAGAGGTTGTCTGTGCGTTATTACAGTGACTCTGAGATTCTGTGGTGGTCTATGTCAGGTCTTTCTTCACTTTGGCAATTTCCCAAGGTAGAAAGCATCTATTTTGCTTGATGTTTTTTTCTGCATAAATGACTATTAGAATTACCTCATCAAGAATCCACACTGTTTTACATCTTCTAAATCCTTACTTTAAAAATGTTTTCCAAAGTAAGTTGTTCATTTGTTCTCTGTCCCTGAAGATTTCCTTAGGCAATTTCCCTGAGGATGGGATCAGGACTGGACAGCATGATATGCTTGCATAGAAAAAGTGTGATTTGAGACCAGATTTAGTTATGGTTATGGAATACTTTCACTCTATTATTGAAGATATTAGTTTATTTTCCTAAGGAAGGAAGGTTTATGACATCATACTTACTCTCTTTATTTTTTATTCTCTTGATCTGTCTCATTCTGTCCTTTCATCCTTAAATCAAGAAAATTGTAACATGCTTCAGTCAAATTGTACATAAGGGAGTGGTCTCAGACAAAGATGTTTTTTTAAGTGATACAGAGCTAAAGTGATGAAAAAAAGTTGATGTGTTGATGACTGTGGGTTGTTGCTTGCAGCAGCTAAGTCTGCCTGCTCCTGAATACCAAAGAAGCCACATAGAAGAGCAAATTTCCCCATAAAGTTTCAATCAAAGCTTGCAGTCAACCATAAGAAGCAAAACCATAGAAAATCAGCCTCAGTGAGTTATGGCGCTCAAAGGACGTCTTGTGTCATTAAAAATGATTATTTCTTTTTCTTTGTTAGGCTTTGCAATAGAGGGATTTTTATCAGGGCTTACTTAATTTGACCGAATTAAAAAGAAAGGTATCTCAACCTGTTTTGCAGCTTTCTCTGAATTACTTAATGAATTTCTGCAGCATTTCACTCCTGAGAAACATGGTTTTTGCATTCACATTTTGAGTATTGAAAATTCAGAAAACTTTCTAAACATCAAAAGAGAAATCTGAATGACTCATCTCTAGAACTTCAGTGTGTTCTCCATGTCAGATGAATCCCATGCTCATGTCTAGGCTACATGGAAAATTGTAAATCAAATAAGTTAAACCTCAAAAATATACTCCAGATATAATTTCAAGCTGATGTCACTTTTTAAAGCTGTCACTGACAACTTTTTTAAGAGGGATCTTCAGAAAGAGCAAAGGCTTGTGAAGCAGCAGTTTTCAAAATCTGGTAACCTTAGGTAACTGGCTACTGAGAAAAGAAGAATAAGATTTACTATAATAAAAAGACTGGATAACTGCTATTATTTTTGCTCCATATCCTACACGTTGGTTGAAATACACAGAATTAATTTTATATTTTTTTTTTAGCTACAGTCTTTACAAAAGGGAAAATGCATATTCACACCACTCAGAACAGTGGGTTGGGCACAGCTTCCTGAATTGTTAGTGTTTGTATTTGTGTATATGTTCATGTGTATGTGATTTGTGTATATATGTATGCCTTTTCTGTGCATGAATTTAAAAATAATTAAACATATCGCAAAGAAATTGAAATGTATCTACCTTACTGAAGCCTCCTTTTTAGGAGGAGACATGCACTGTGGCATGGATTGTGGAAATAACTAAATGTTCTTTTCCTTCTCCTGATTTTGCTTGTGCATGTGCATAAGAGTTAGATTTCTGTACTAAGCAGATGAACAGGTTATATTACATTTGAATGTAAATCTTTTGACAAAAGGAGTGCAAAACTGTAACATTTCCTCTCCTTGTCCAATATATTTGCTGCTTCATTTCAGGGAATGGCCTGGAATGATTGACTCACTGAGACTCTGGGCCTCAAGTCCAGGTGTGAAAAAAGTAAGATTTCAAAGGTGCTTCTCCCTGTTCCCACATTTTTTATGGTGTGCATAGGCCACATACAGGTCCTCAGAAAGCAGTAGCCACACACCAGACCTACTCTCAGAGAGCTGCTCCTAACAACCCCTCTGCTTGGCTTAGCTAAGTAGCCTCCTGCCTAAACGAACTACAAAATCATCTTTACATTTGACAGCAGAACAACAGCTTTTTACAAGCTGGAAATCCTGGGTAATCACATGCAACATCTAGGCTGACCAGCATCTCCATGGCTTTGACTGTTCTCCTCATTTCTTGTGGTGCAGACGTGGTTCAGAGTGTGCTCCATCTGTCTCTCAGCATGCTTCCTTGGATCTTCTTTTTATTGGAAGGGATAAGAGAAGCTGTGATATGTACCTTGAACTCTCTCCAGTATGAAGCTGGGATATGTGAGATGCAGTGTCAGCAGCCATTTGAACTCAGAAGTTTGGAAGTTTCATGTTTTAGTTCAGCCTCTCCCTCCCTCCCTCCTTCCAGGTTTGCTTTTCCTGAGTAGCTGTTCTGCAGCCAGGTTTACCTACTTTCCCCAGGTAGCAGGACCTCCTGCCAGTCCTGGAGACAGAACAGCTACCCGGATGGGTCATGGATCTAAGCCTATGAGATATTTTTATATTCTGCTAAAAAACTTGTGGAAAACACTGTAGCTGGGTAAATTAGACATGTATCTTATGTAATAGAATTTTAAGACAACTTTGTGTGAAGGATTTGAAAGATACGTGCTTGTTGAGGCAAATCTTCTGCTACACACTTGTTTCACCCCATAACTAGATTCCAAGAATTACATTACAAATGAAAACCCTTCTGCATTCAGTTTAATTCCACATAAATCTCTAGCTCCAAATTTCCTCTCTCTTGTTGCTAGTTTTTAATTTCTGAGTTGATACAATATAACAAATTTGAATACACCAAGAACCAAAGCAATTTAAATCCAGAAAAAGGTCTCCAAGTGAATATAAAGAACGTACTATAGTGCCAGGCTATGTGGTTCTTCAGTCAGCAAGAATGATCACTGATACATAAAGCAAGACAAAAAAGTTTCATGCTAGGCTGAAAAAGAGAAATCCAAGGGGACAAGATCACTCCCATACTTAAAAGGCTGTGGTCTCTCCTGGATACAGAATTGCAAAAAGATATGTAACAAAGAGCAAGTGCAATTCTGTGATATTCTCCAAATATAGAACAGGTGATACTTCCTAAGATAAAACACCTGTTTGAAAGTTTATGGTAGAATTCAATGCACTCCCCATTGAAATTATGAATGTAAGAGAAAAAAACTTTCAAATGCATCCTTTTTAAGGAATCTCTCAGTTTTAGAAGGAGTATGTATAGCTCACATGGAAAGAAGTATTGCCAATATAAACACATTTTTTCTCCGATATAAAAGCCAAAGAGAAATTTCTTCATATAAAGCCCAAATAAATCAATAGTGTTTACATTTACTTCTGAGTTTAAAAGATCTTTATTTCTTCTGAAATTTTTATATGTACTTACACTTGTGTGCTTGAGCATATATGCATATACATATCTATTTGAACACATCTGAAAGTAGGGATGATATATTTTTGATGAATATTTGAATGATAGTGAAACAAATTTATCCCACCATAGCTTGAGAACTGTGTATTTAAGCCAAGTAGTGATAAATCACAATTTTTTCTTTCTCTTAAACACACATAGACTTACTTCTCAGGTTAAAACAAACAAAAAAAATCTATTTAAAAAAATCTATTTAAAAAAATCTATTTAAAATTATTTAAGCTAAATATCTTGAATACAAAATTGTGCAAAAGCTGGACCAAGATTCTGTCTTTAGAGAACAGTAAGAATACATCTAATCTTTTGGAACACTATTAATTTTGCAGTGGTTTGTTGGATGACGGATAGAAGAAGAAAGCAAGCAATAACATTTATTGTACTCTATATTGGTTATTGCCCTAAATACAGTGAAGATGCTAGATGTATATAAGAAAACACAGAATACTCAGCATATTTTCTGGAGAATATAGACAATGAATAAGGAGAGGAATAAAGACATCTACTGTATCTAAAGTAGGAAAATAATGCTTTACATTGAACAGTAATTTTAAAAATTAGCCATTACATACTTCAGGAATAGTAAGGAAATGTAAATACTGCCAATATCATTGTCTACAATTCTTTATATTGCAAAATAAAATGGGCAAGACATAAATTGACTGAAACTCGGTTTACTGAATGTTTCCTGAAGGTTGACTGAAAATCAGTGGGTCCCACCTCCTCCTAGGAGCTGGACCTACTTAGACTAGATTGTTCTGGATCATGTACAGTCCAGTTCTAAATACCTTCAGTGACAGATATTCCATAATTTTTCAGACAACTTGTTTAAAAATCCTTTCTGTGAATTAAAAATGTCCTCACATTTAATTAGAATTTCACTTGTTCCAGCAGGTGTTCATTTCCTCCTCTTCTGTTGCTGTGAACTTCTGAGAAGAATCAGTCTCCATCCTCTCTCTGTACCCTAGTACGGTGGTTGCAGGCAGATGTAAGGTGTCCCTTGACTTTGGTTCTCCAGGCTTGAATAGGTCCACTTCTCTCTGTCCTTCTACAACCTGTTCCTGATTACACAGGTGTCCCTCTCCACTCCAGTATGTCTTTCCTAAGAGCAGGATCCCAAAACTAGACACAGTACTGGAAATACAGATTCATATATGTTGAATACAGTGAAACAACCACTTCCCCTAATTCTTTGCCTGCACTCTTGCTCCTACAGACCTGAATTAACCCTCTCAGCACCAAGGCACACTGATAGCTTGTGTTCAGCTGGTGTTGAGCAGTGTTCTGCCTTCCCAGACAGAGGATCTTACATTTGCTTTTATTAAAATTTATCAGGCTCCTGTTAACCTGATTCTGCAACTGGTAGAATTCCCTCTGAATAAACTCTGCACTCCAGCATATCAGATACTTCTCCTGCAATGTGAGATCTGTGAATACTCTCAAAATCAATGAAATAATTTTGGTTTAGTTTAACAAACTAATGGTCCCATTATCTTTTTAATGACTGTACATTTCTGGTCTGTTCCAGGCAATCAGAGGCTGCAAATACAAGCTCAACAACACCTTTCCATTGTGGATGTCAGCTTGTGATAACAGTGGGAGAAGCAATAGTGCCACTGATTAATAAATCCGTGAAAAAATAGTGGGTATTTATAATATTAAAAAAAAAAATTCCAATTTCAAGTACTTAGAAGAAGAGGAAGTTCTCATTAGCTCAGGGACTCAAGCAGTAAAATGTAGGATGTTAAAAACCTAGACTCAGATTGCCCTCTGCATGAATTGTTTCTATGAATGCTTGCCCTTAACTTAAACTAACATGAAAGGGCTCTTTCAATGTTTCCTGTTGACACAGCTCCATTGCATATACTCTATTAAATATTTACTGGAGAGAGGCAGTCATGTGTTCTCATCTCCTGAGCAAGTGTCCTAGCTAGAGGACTGGAGAGCTAGTCTTGTTCTCCATCTCAATCACATTTTGAGCATTTTATCTGAAGTGGAACAATGTCAACAGGAAAGGTTGAAAGAAGTGTCCTAAGAATATCTCGTAGACTTACAGTTCACACCTTTGTCCAATTCATAATGGGGACCGAAACAGCATAAATAACCTTTCAGGTAAATTGCCTAATCATCAAGTATTTTCAAATGTCTCCCTCAATCTCTCTGCCTGGAGTAACTTTTTATAAGTTCCTTAAATATAGATTGAGATAACATATAGTAGAATGACTCTCTTACCTGACAGTTGGGATATTTTCAAGTTGAGAGATTGTTATTCAAACCTCCTTGGAAGAAATGAGGAAGAACTGAGCTGATGAGCAAGATACTTCATAGTGCTCATTTTATCACAGCTGAGAAAAAAAATAAAGATATTAAAGCTCATTTATTTCAGAAAAATAAATTATCATGTGTAAAGCATGTGCTCCCTGAAAAAAACAGGTTTTGTCATATATTTACTGTCAGAACATAAACCTGTCACATAAATGTTTTTCCACAGGTGTAAGTGCCTCATACCCAATTACTTCACATCATGAAGTTAGATTTACTCTGCCTCACGCAAGAAGCTAGAACTGTATTTCTTGACCAGAAATATTTTCAGTTTCAGTCTTAAACTGGCACCTTAGAATTTTTTCTGAGTTGATGCAAATTGAATGATTACAGGAGATTATGATAGGGAAACAAACCTCCAAAAGAAACTTTGTGGCTGTTGTGTACTCCATCATTTTTGAAAAAGGCCTTGGAGTTTTCCAAGCCTCTCATGTTGCTAGCAGTACCAGATTGGTGGTTTTGTCTAAAAGCCAGACTATAAATCATCATCAATGTTAGGTACGATATTCACTATTAAAGCCTTGTTTTCCCCACTGAAATATATTTTTGTGCTTATTTTCTCTTGATCCTTGGCATTCTACTGACCATCAATCAAAAGAACAAGTTGGACATTCCTCTCTCCTTGCCTCAGTGAACCCCTGATTTTCTTGACCATTAACCACTCTCTGGAATGTACATTTACTGTAGGCATCTTTAGGCCCCCATATCCCCCTTCCCCGGCTACAGGCCCTTCCTGGCACCAGGTTGGAAAGCAATATTTCCCATACACTGAATAAAGAGCATGTCATAGGCTGTTTGACATGGTCTGGGAGCCCACAGAAAACCACTGATGCACAAACCACTTTTATTCCAGAAGACTGTGGGAGCCCAGAGGAATAAGCAGCCTTTCTGCTAGGGCGAACACACCTCACACACACAAACACAATATTGCTACCTTTACTGTTTAATAGCTTTCATTTTCATGTAGAGAAGGATTGCAGACTGATGTTTATAGAAAGTTGTATCTTGAGAGAATTTTTCTTGAAATGTGTGATTTCAAAAGCTTGATTTCATGCACCAGCTGTTCTCTTTCTTTGCAAAAAATGCGGTGTTTACTGGAGTGAGGAACAGTCTTCATTCATTATTCAGGAGCACGGAAGTTTTGACTTTTTCTTGAGCTTCTTCAAAACCCTTCAAAGGGAAGGAAAAGGAAAATGGTTCAACATAAGTTCAGTTAGACGGTTGAATAACCTGTAGTGGTATTTCCCAGAAGGCTACTAGTTCAAATACTTTCTTTTATAAAACTTACGTATCAATAGGCCTCTTTTCCTTATTGGACTCCTTGATTTTGATTGGGCTGAATGCTTATACATATTTTATCATCTTGCTTTGAGAAGGGTAAGATGCATGCATATACTATATCAGTCTGCATCTTTATCTTAGTCATGTTTCTTTAGCACTAAAATGAAAAAACTTTGTCAAGCAAAAGGCTGTGAAAAGTTGAAAAGATTCATTTTTCAAAGGCTTCTAACTCACTCATGATACTTCCTTGTCCATACTCTACCAATACAGTCACAGTAGTTCTGATAAAGATTTGTACCTTGCTACTAAACTTAGTCTGTGATTCTTTCTATGTGTATTTTATTACAGTACTATATTGCAGCATTGTAATCTAATGAATTGACTTTCATATGTAATTGATTTGGCATGATGTAGCTAACAGCAATAAACCCTCCGGTACTAGAAAATCGTGACACTTCCTGCTCAGAAAGATGATATTTCTAGCCATCCAATGAAGTACAACTTAGCTAAAAACATACTTGAATTATGTAAAAAAAAAAAAATCAAAAATCGCAAACCAACAAACCTCTGAAATTAATTAGAATTAAGGACTGAAATAACTTTTTAGTTACATGCCAGAATTAGAGAGGGAAGCTGGACAATGAACCAGATGAGTTACCACTACCAGTCCTGTAACTTATACACCTACCGTCTGACAACCAGATATAGTGGTACCTTCTAGATGCTTTGTTCCACTCTGGCAATGCAAAATAGCCATAAACCTGACTTAGCTAACCTGTAAAGCTAAGTTTATGACTATTTTGCATTGGTAGAATTGTAAGTAGCAGCTGTCATGCAGCTATGAGATTGAGCTGTGCCTCCTAGGCCTTTACATCTCATATTTTGTGATTTAAGGAAAGAATGGAAGAGTGTGCATAACTCTACTAAAGAAATCTTACATGCATTTGTAGCAGGGGCTAGGCACTTGAATTAGCACATATATGAAAATGTGTGGCTCTAGTGGCTTGTAATTTATTGTGGGATTTCTATCTTCTAAATTTAGATATCTAAGCATTGAAAGCTGAGCTCATCTCCTTGAGTTTCTCATGTAGTGAGAGGACAGAAATAAGCAAAGGTTGTTATTATATCTTAGTCTCTATTTCAGTTTAATCTGAGTTGCCTTATAGATTGCCTATTACATGGGGCTTTTATACATTTATTCAGGCTTAAATTTCTAATTTTTATGTACCTGAATTTTAGATTCACTATCGTAGTGACATGCACACTTACTGAACAGAAAAGCCATTAAATGACAGGCCCTAAGTTGGATGAACTGCAAGGTTCTCTTGCAAGGCTAAATGTTTTGCACCACAAGAGTTTTCTGTTTTCTTCTCTTTGCTCCTTACCGAGAAGATTTCATAGAATGGACAGTGGAATTCCTAGACCCTTCATCTCCATTTGTATCAGTCCTATTGAGAACAAGACCTGCATCTCAGTTCCTTAGAGGCTATGAGAAATAAGTGAGAATCAGGAAGTTGTACATACATTGTTCTTCTTAGATAGATATAATTCTTTAAAAGGTTGATATATTTCAAAAATATTTTAAAATATTTTTTAATATTTTAATATTATCCTTTTCCCCCTTCATCACATTTTTCTTTGTATGGTATACTCTCTTGCTCTAAATTCAGTTTTTAGTGATAATACATTAAATATACCTCTCATATCTATAAAAGGTTGTATTGATAGCAGAACTTAAAAGAATTAACTAAACTCTTTATACACACAGAACTTTGTCATCATTAATAAAGAAGATTTCTGCAGATTGAAGTTTTTTTAAATCCAGTTTAATTGGGGAAATTTGGCTGCTGTTAAAGATCTTGGGGTTTTTTGAGCCTAGGAAAGGCCATACGAATAAAACTTCCAGGAACTTCTAGGCAAACTTTTTTCATATAAACCAGATGAATGTTCTTTCTTATACCATAGATTTTTTAACCTATTTGCATGTAGACAAAAGATTAAACCATCCAAATTAGGTAGCATTGACTTTGGTGGTTTTTTCCACTGCATGAAGTAAAGTTGGTGATGAAAAACTTATGTACTCATTTTAAAAAAGCCTCCATGTTTCTTTAGTTTTCTGTACAAGATATCTTGCTAAAGAGAAATAGATGGAAGGAGGGGATTGTCTGCTCTGCTCTGCAATGGTGCAGCCTCCCCTTGAGTACTGTGTGCATTTTTGGGTGCCACAATATAAGAAAGACTTTCAGCTATTAGAGAGCATCCAAGGGAGAGCAATGAGAGTGAAGAGCCTTGAAGGGGAAGCTGTATGAGGAGTGGCTGAGGTGCCTTGGTCTGTTCGGCCTGGGAAAGAGAAGACTGAGGGGAAGCCTCATTGCAATCTGCAAATTCCTGCTGAGGGGAAGAGGAGGGACAAACACTGACCTCTTCTCTGTGGTGACCAGGACAGGACCGGAGGGAATGGCCTGAAGCTGTGTCAGGGAAGGTTTAAGTTCAATGTTAGAGAAAGGTTCTTCACCTGGAAGATGGTTGGGTACTGGAAGAGGCTCCCCAGCGAAGTGGGCAGCACCAGACTGGCAGTTCAAGAAGAGTTTGGACAATGCTCTTGAGTGTTATTCTTGGGAATGGTTCTATGCAGGGCTGGGAGTGGGACTCAGTGACCTTTGTAAGTCCCTTCCAGCTCAGCATATTTTGTGATTCTGTCTGTTCTCTGAGAGCTCTTTAGTAGATCTACACTATGAAAAGTATCCACTTGGGGAACAATCTCTGAATCCCATTCCAGAAAGATCAAATCAGTTTGCATCCATGCTGTTCAGTGGTTGGCCCCTATAGTACAAACTGATTGTGTTTTCTTGCACTGAGGCCACATAGAGAGACCCAGAGATGTAATAACTTCTTTTTGTTGTTGTTGTTGGTTTGTTTTGGTTTGGGTTTTTTTGGTCTTGTTTTGTTTTCTTTTTGCTTTCTTTTTTAAAATACCTGAAATTATGCCAGGATTCCCCAGAAAAATATTCTCTAATGAAGCAGAGCATGTGTTTCATGTTTTAGAGAATGATATGAGGGTACCTGGAGATGCTAGAGTGGGAAAGACCTGCTAAGGTCTTGGTGATGTTGGGTGACTTACAGGTGCAAAAACTCCCTTCCACTTCCTGGATATAGTATGTGGAAAAGTTTTTTCTCAAACCTAGAAAAAAATCCTAAGTTTCTTCCTGGAGAAAACACATTGGTTTACACTAGGAGAGAGACCAGGAATTAAATTGTCTGTGTACTGGGGATGATTTGGGGATTAGGATCTGAAGCACAATAAGTGGAAGGGTAAGTTATTCACCTTTGCAGTAACAGCTGTTCTTCACTCCAGGGAGGTAAATAAAGTTTCAGTACTAAAAGTTACAGGTCAAAAATGAGCTCCAAGTAGAAAGAATTATTGTTATTCCTCAGTGTTAATTTCTCTGCTTATGCTACTGACATCGGACTTTTCCTACTTGATATTTTCACTGCATTCTTCCCTATAACTTTTTACTTTCCTTTTCTTTGCTTGTCACCCTGAAAACACAGATTCCATTTGGTGAACAACTTGTTAAAAGCAATTTTTAATGCGGAATAGTCCCATAATGACTTCTGAATTTGAAGTTGAGAAAAATATATCAGTCTATCCTTCCTGTGGCAACAAAAAAATGCACAATCTCAAGAAGTGGTATCACTTATTTTGATTCTGTCAAACACCTTTGATAAAGACGCGTATGATTTTGTTTGTTGCATCGACTAAATGGGCACTTCTTACATTTCCTAGCATAGTTTGGTCAACTTGTACACCAAAACTGGTCCATCTCCATATATCAGTGTGGCTTCATGGGCATTCTTATGTAGATTGACAACTGAGGATCCACCCAAGGAATACAGAAATTTTGCTGAGGGCTAGAGGAAAAACTGGTCACCCTTTGTGTCACAGTTATTTCATGTACACAAGAACTTATCAGCTTTTTTTAATATTGCCAAAAAAAATAAAGTCATAGTCATCAAAAAAAACAAGTCTAAATTTTTGTCCAAAATGATCATCAAATTCCAGATGTTATATATTAAGGGGGAAGAGACTGCTATTTTGTTTTTCTTACTCTAATTAATGAGGCAGAATAATCTCAAGAAAGCAAATACACAAAATATCTCATGAGCTAGATAACCATAGTAAATTACTCTGCATTTCCTGAAAGATTGAGTGAGTAAAATGGCAGAAGGTGGTGCTAAGTATGGAAACTTGGATAGATTTCCCTGCCTCTCCCAGGAAGCTGAGAACCTTTCTAATAAGTGAGTAGCTTCATGCATCTCCTGTTAACTCTGTTCTTATTTCTACTGAAATAGCCTGCAAACCAACATCTAGTAGCAGCCAGCCAACTATCAGATATATCTGTACTGACTGATCTAATCTGTTAATCATGAATGACAAGAAATAAATTTTAGGAGGTCTCATGGAATATTGTTTTATACTAACTTTGGAGCTCTGAATGTTCAAAATTGGGAACATTTATGTGCTTTTAAAATATTAAAAAAATAATACTGACATAAGGTAATAAAAATCCATAGAAATGAACAATTTATGACCAATAAAAGGGGGTATTACTCTTGAAGACACGTAATCCCCTAATTATTCTTTAAACATTGGATGAAATGTTCATTGTTTGAGTACTTTCCATTTGCCAGTGTATTCTTGGCAGACCTTTTAGTAGTTTCAGCAGGAAATAAATGAAATGAGATGGAAAACATTAAATTATACTCAAGATACTATTAAGGCATGTGATCCTCTTATAAACTTCACAATGAGCTATTAAAATGCATTCACTAACAGCAGAACAAAGAAATAATAGGCTGTACCAAGAAAAGGGGATTTAAATGTGGTCAAATAGCTAAAGAATATAGGTGTAGATTTGATTTCTTTACAGTTCATGTGTAAGCAGCATTGAGAAATTTGCTTTTCTAAAGATCATCTACTGAACTTTCCATTTGGTCAGCGAAGCTCATTCTCCACTGCATTATAACTGCAGCAATCATTTAGGGACTTGATAGGGATTAACCTATTGCTTTATTTTCCACATCTGTATATGTCTGCATTAACCCTGTAACAGACAGTAACCAGCTCTTCAGGTCTTAAGAAGACAATGCTTTCTAGTCTTAGCAAGATAGGCAATTACCTTCACCAGTTAAAGGGTGTTCCCACTCCATGGGTCTTATCCCTTCTCATCTGTTACCCACGTAGCCCAGAAAGGAATTCCATGACATTCTGATTTATTTGTCCCCATCAGAATCCTGAAGAGCACTCTTTTGCTCAGAAGTCTTTTATGAACAAAATTTAAAAACGTATCCTTTATGAAAATCCAAGCTGGTTTTACCATTAACATAAAGAAGTTTATTACTATTATTACTACTACTATTACTATAAATATCGATAGGGTACAGTGAATAAGAAGCATCCTAATTCCTCCACCTGGAGGACTATGATATTGATATTTTCATCTTTCTTACCCCAAGGTCCACTTTTTTATGTCTGCTGACATTGCTTTACAGGTTTCTCTATTGTTACTTGCTTGCAAGTTCATGGTGAATCAAATTTTATATGGTGCATTTTACATAACCCGGTACTTGGTTTTTTTTTGTTCTGTGTTGCTACCACAGTTGGTTTCTTTGTGATCCTGACCTGCAATTTATTAAATGACCACTGATGGTTTGTTTAGAGCTATGGAGTCCCCAGCATCAGTCTGTATCTGGACTCCAAACATCCTGTGCCTGCAGTCCCCTGCATCTTGTGTCCCCACTTCCCAAGGCATCTGCTTTCATACCAGGCCTATATTTCTTCATATATATTTTTGTTAATGTAATAAAAGATTTTCCTACACAGAAAATTTACTCTTTACTATTACCTATACAAAGTTTTGGTTATATAATTTGATAAGTGTAAACTCCAAATTAAGAGTAGCCAGCTCAGCATTAGGAAAATTGCAGCTAAATCAAATGGACACAGAGTTCCAGGTAAGATTAGAAAAGTTCAGAGAGAGGAAGCTAACAAATTTCAGTCCTGTGGCCTTGCAAAATCACTACAAAACCAGTAGCCTACTACAGGCAATGGTAATGCACTTTTCCCCAGTTTGCAGGATGTAGATACCACATTCTCATTCACGTCTCTTAAGGAAGTCGATAGAAGTAGACTGCTACCTCCAGCAAGTTGCTTATTTCTTTGGGTGCTGAAGCTTGCCTCAGTTTAATGTGGTAATTGAGTTTTTAAGCTAAGCAGAATGAATACAGGCCTTTATGCTCCCTCAGTGCCAATGTGATGATGACAGGAAATGAATAGCAAGGGATAAATAAGAGACAAAATCTAAAAGAATTTTGCAAACAGATACCAGATTTTTTTCAAGACAGAGCTGTAACTTGGCTCTCTTTAAGGCTGAGATCCTTGATTTCTCAGCTACTGGCATCTACTCATACTCCTGCTTCAGTTCCTAGAAGAACAGGACTGTAGCAAGCTGGAATGAAAATAAAGCAGTGGTAAGGTATTTGGTATTTGCCTTCAAACTTTTCTATCTGGGGAAATATTGGTAATTCGTAAAATAGCATTAACTTTATAATTCATTGATCATCAGTTTCACAAGACCTTAGTGAATGAACTAGTCAGGTTTTATGACACCTATTTTTCATATGTGCCAAAGGCTAAATACTTAGGTGGCAGTGGGTACTTAAGTAAAGTTGTGTCTCTGTACTGTGAGTGCAGTGGAACCATTCTTCTGTGCTTGGGCTTTTTTTCCTGGCTGGACAGGATCCTCAATCTTGTGTGCTGTGCTGCCCAGCGAGTGCGCAGCTAAACAGCCCAGGGTATGGGCAAGTGGCATTTGGACCTATCTACAAAAGCCTTCAGAGACTTAGACCTGTGCTTAACTTGTAAGGTTGAGGTTAGATTGTGTTACAAAACTCATCTACACGCTCACAGAGATTCTCAGAGAAACCATGGAAGAAAGAGGAGCCCAAATAATACTCTGCCAGCCCACTCCCAGGAGCCATCAGTCCCTCACATACTAAGCTGAGTAAAAGAAACAAAAAAGTTCACATTCTTATTCAAAAGCCTACTGTCTCTCTCATAATTTCATCATAATTTTCTAGATTAGGGGAATTTTAAATGAGCATCATTGTTTTATGAATACTCCTCAAATGTTTATCCCTATCTTGATAAATGCAGTGGTGTAAACAATAGTAAAAACAAAGCCAATCAATTTTGAAATGGCAAAAAAACTGTGACAAAAAGCTTTTCAAACAACTACAATTTTTGACCACAGAATTAGAAATATATTTTATGTTATCTGATTCAAGTCAAAAGAGGTGATTATTCTGCTGTATTAAGCACTGTTGTGGTCTCACCTGGAGTACTATGTGTGGTTCTGGGCTCCACAGTCTGAGAAGGATGTGAAGGTCCTTGAATGTGTCCAGAGGAGGGCAACAAAATGGGTGAGATGTCTGGAAACAATGTCCCACAAGGAACCACTAAGGACCATGGGTTTGTCTAGTTTGAAGAAAAGGAAGCTAAAGGGGTGACTTTATTCTCTCTTTGGTTTCTGGAAGACAGTAGGTGGACAGGGAGGTGCTATTCTCCAGTGTTCATGGCTAGGATGTGTTTGAATGTTCAAAACTGCATCAGGGAAAGTTCAGACTTGACATTAGGAATCCTTTTTTTACTGAGAGGGCGGTCAAACCCTGTAACAGGTTTCCTAAAGAGATGGTTGATTCCCCATGTCTGCCAGAGTTCAAGAGACTTTTGGACAGTGACCTTAATAAGATGATTTAACTGTTGGTCATCCCTGACTTGCTCAAGCAGTTGAACTAGATGATAATTTTGGGGCTCTTCCAAATGAATTAGTCTATTCTATTCTAATGCAGAAATTCATGAAAACATTTTAAGCTTCATTTACAACGAAGTGTTGGATGAACATAAGAGGAAAGAGATAAAGTGTTCAGAAGGGTAAAACCTGAATTACTTAGAAGCTCCTTGACACTGTACAAGAAGTCAAACATACCATCTTAAAAATAGGAATATATTTTATTTTTTCTTCTATGTAAGATTTTCCATATATTACTAAAGATAGTGAAGGATCTTGCAGTGACTTCAGTGGGTTGAGGATCAACCACATTGCATCCTGGAATTTCAAATTACTTTTTTAACAGTGGAAATTGCTTTTTGAAGTTAAGTGGAAATTGTTTGAAGTTAGGTGGTAATTGTTTGGGATACTTTTTATTTATTTATTTAAATATCTGTATTATTTGCTTGTCTTTTGAAGCTTTCTTTCCTTACTTCTGCATTTTCCTTGTCAAGGCAATGTAGGTCTGAGTTGATTTGTGTTCTCTTTTATCAGCTTCTCTGAAGGTGGCTATTATTCGGGGGGTAATCCTGTTTATTCTAATAGATATTTTTTCACAAGAAATAAGGTTCTCCTCCTTCAATTAATTTGATGTGACACTCTTCTATATGCAGCTAGTGACAAATGCTTTCAATATCAGGTTTTTAGTTTCAGTCCATTATGACTTTTACATATTAGGAATAGATTCCATTGCTTCTGGCAATCTCTTCTACCAATTTATACTTGTGCAATTTTTTGAAAAGTGCTTTAACATTGTGAACTACAATGTAGATGCCAACAGACAAAACAAAAACAAAAACAAAACCACAAAACCAAAACCAAAGCCAAAACCAAACCCAAAAACAAAAACAAAGAGTTTGAAAAAGAGAATAGTTAATGGTTTTGATCATGTGTAAATTCCTTCTCATATTGCCCAGAAGTCTAAATCACTGTTGCACTTAGTGTGAACAAAGGAAACACAGGAGAGATGTCAAGGTCTGGTACATTCCAAGTTCACTTGTAAAAATCACTATAGAAATTATTATGAAAAGGGATTCTGTTTTTCCAATCTCTGAAACAAAGTAGATAATATATACTCTTAACTTGCTTTGACTTTGCATCCTCAGGAACCCGTTAGAGTAGGTTCTTGAGAAACTTAGATTTCAGCAGATGTGTGTCCCTGACATAAAAGCCACTAATATTCAGGAATCAACAAATGAACTTAAGAAAAGCCCAATTTATCTAACAACGTATATAATTTAATTGTCTAAATGTATGCTAATAAAACATTTGTACATTCTTCATAAATTCAGGAGATAGATATAACTACTACTAGCCTGTAACTACCATCAGCTTCGTAACTTTCAATCTCAGTGGTAGTCAACAAAGTATTCTAATCACTTGATTTGGGATTGGATCTTTCTGCCCATCTAAACCCTGTGATCCAAACGGGCCCAGCCCTCTATTTCATAGTCAAACAATATTTATTTCCTCATCTTCCCTTCACATACATATGGCAACGGAATGTGAGAAAATTAAGAATGTGTGTTATAAATTACAACATAATTCAGAACCTTCTGAAGTTGTAGCTAAATTTGTCTCTGGCAAAATGGAAGGTGTCTGGCTTTCTCTACAAATGTCTAGAGCACATCCTTCAGTAGTTTTAGGAATAGCGCAAGACTTATTTTCACACACAAAAAAAATTATTGATGGCTTGGCTAAATCTTCCAGTAATTTAAACTCTCCAGATTTTAGTAATTATATCTTACTTGAAAAACAATGTTTTAAATGATGGAAAATAATGTTTTCTAAAATAGAACAAGTTTCCTGACACCAAAACCTTTGAAAACAAGTTCTAGAGGGTTCAGAAAATACTTCTAAGCCTCTCATCCATAACACAGCTTGCCACACACTTAAATATTTCAACATTCCTACCCTTTTCTGCCAGAAGATAGCAAACTTTAATACTTGTATCTGTTAAGTTTATATTTAACTTTCCCTTTTAAATAGAATACTTACATCCTCTTATGTAAATTTTAAGGTTTTTATATGAGGGATCAGAGTTAAGGAGAAAACTGTGGAAAGGAATATTGCAGCACTGCTCTTTCCCCATAAAAATGTATGTTGAACCAACACTACAAACCTGTTGAATGTGGAAACAGATTTTTGATCAAGAATTTATATGTGTGGGTTCAGTGGGATCATCTGAAGATTTCTGAAAGACATATTTTTTTGCTTTGGAGATTTGTCTTCTAATTTGGAGGAGGAAAGTTAGGGTTCTACAACCTTCTGTTATACAAGATATTTCATCTTGACAGAACTATATTTCCTGTCAAAAACATGTTTCATTGTCCCCTAACTAGTTCATGTGGCTCAGTTATCAATAGTAGAAGTCTGTGACTTTTCATTTAAAAATAGGAATAATTTATTTTTACTTGAAGGGAAAGATCAACTTTTAAGAATATCAACTGTATAAATCCTGAAGTGATTGTGTATTCATTGCAGGTGAAGAAAGACTGCTAGAAGTTTGAACAATTTCGGTCATAGATATGATAAAATTCCAACAAATTTCAGAGAATAAGATTGTAGCAAAAACCTTGTTGAGACCTGAAGTCTATGGTCTAAACTGCATTTTCAGTATGTAACTCATACAGAATAAACCATAAAATGATAATTCTTTAAAAATATAAAACAAAATAAGAAAACTCAAGTAACCAAAACCAATGAAATGACTACCAAAACAAAACAAAATTAAAAAAAACCAAACAAAACCAAAAACCCTAAACCAAAACCAAACCCAAAAAACCCCAAACAAACAAAAAAACCCATCCAAATCAGATTTTTCTTTCTTTGGATTTTTTTTTAGTAAGACACATAGTCCTGAAACTTTCTTCTTACTTTCTATAGTAATAGAGTAATGCTCTGCGCTTGCAGGTTTTTTTTTCTCTCAAATGCAGGTATAAAATGCTTTACAAAGAGAAGGAATCCTGAGTGGCTTCACTCTACAAGAAATGTGCTGAGGTTAACAGTGCTACATTTCAGTCTTTTTGCAGAATGAGCTGAAAATCTGCCTGTAGCTGTTTTCCACATGTGTTATTTGTGTTTCCAGCCTGTTGCATGGTTGTTTGTAGGAAAGATTGCCTAGTGCTGCTCCATTGCATGTCCCCAGGCCCTGTCAGAAATGGAAAGGCTATTTCTCAATGGACTTCTGGGGTTAAATATTTTAATACAGCAGAAATAAAATAAAATTAAAATAGCCAGGCACAGGAAAAAAAAACCCATGGTGTTTTGTTTGAGAACAAAAAAGATGACACTTTGCTGCACTTTTTCAGTTCTTTTCCTAGGACCGTCTTCATCATTCAAATAATTTCATTGTTTATGTCTCAAGATGAAACTTATAAAGGAAGCAGAAGGAAAAATCTTTCTGTTTCCAGTTATTATTACAATTTCTTGGCTTCTTTTTAAACTTAATAATGTTGCCAGTCAATAATACATGGAAATAATACAGTGCAAGCAGGAATAGGTACAGTGCAACCTAGGCAATATGTTGTTTCATGAAACATGGAATATCAAAGTATTCCTATGGCAAATTTTCAGAGAAATTTTAGAAAAAAAAAATCAAGTAATTTATATTCTATAGTGATGCACCTAAAGGCTAAGAATGCCTCACTCCTCCCTTTTTTTTTTCTTATAGGAATTTGAAATGAAAATAAAAGTGTACTTCTAGCACCACTGGATAAGTATCAAACCTCTGACTAAACTACTACTCAGTTTGCTAATCTAAAGATGTGATCAAGTAAAAATCTTAATACATATTTTCAGAAGTACTCAAAATTTTAGAATTAAAGAAGTATTTATTAGTATGACCCCATATAAACAGCTTTCCTGAAATAATTTCCCTTTTTCTTTATTGAGATAGAATTATTTTAATGTAGCAATTGTTTTTTATGGCTATATAGAACTTGATTATTACTTAAGCCCAATTGTCTGAAGGAATATCTTCAGAGACAAGAACAATCATGCAGTTTTGAAAAAAAACATGGTCTTGTGTTTATGTTTGGTTTTCATTTTTTTCCTACAACAAAAAAGCATTTTTTTTCAATTATTCTGTGAAAATGTATCTGCCACAGAAATTGTTCTTCCTGCAATCTTACCTCTTTTTTCTGCATTGTATTAGTTTTCCTCACAGCTCAATTTCTACATGACACTAGTAGTTCAGCATGTATTCGCAAGAAGGAGGTGATTACATTGTTTATATGCTGCTATCTTTGATGGCATTTATCTCAGAAGTAATCTTTTTGGAGATAATTGAACTTTTGCTGTTATCACCAAGATGCCTGAAGCATCTTTAAACACAGCATGGCATTCTTCTTTTAAGGACCTGCTCTTACAGTACAGCATCGCAGTTCTGGGGGCTCTGATTCTGTGTCAACATACACACACCTGTCTCCCTTTGGTATGCAGCCCTTTCTTTGTTACTGAGCTACCAGACTGAAAAGAATGATGGCAACCTATTGCAATTGCATAGATAGCAGCACTGAACAATTTAATTACAATTCTTTAAAATGATTCTAATCATCCTAAAACTCTGTGGGATTAAACTGGATGTAATTTGTACCATTTTCATGCTGAAGCGTGGCCAAATGCAGTCACTTTTTATACATATTTAATCACTGAAATATATAAATTTAGATTTATATATATGTGTGTGTGTGTGTGTGTGTGTGTGTGTGTGTGTGTGTGTGTGTGTGTAGATATAGATAAATATAGATATGTATGTATATAAACAAAAAGATATCACTAGTATAGGAAGCCCAATTTTTTTCCAGTACAAACTGCTGTCATTTCATACTTCCTGAACACACATACTTGCCAACTGATTCCACTTTAAAGCCCAGAAAATAACCAATCTATTCCTTTAACTAGGAGTTTAAAGAGGTCTTTTTTTCAGTTTTTTCAATACTTTATCCAGTGGTGTATTGCTTCACCCTTAAGTACATCATGCATACAGTAGCTAAATGACTAGCAGATAATGTATTATCATTTATAACTCTTTTTTTTTTCTTCAGTTCACTGAACATTGCACTTATGGACTTCGCAGCTTTGTTTTTTTGGCACACTTTGGGATGAAAAAGCAAGATTCTGGAACTCCATTCTGTCAGACTTCCTCTACTACATGAGACCATCAACTGTACAACTGGTAGCCACCTGGTAAAAGCCATGATGTAGAAATCTCACAGAGAGAAAGGAGCAGATTAAATGGTTAAAGCAGAACTGCAAACATTTAACATGTTAAATATTTCCTTTCAGTTTCAATAGTTACAGCTGCTGGTCCACATTGTTATACTTGAACCAAAATTAAGGATTGAATTCCACTGAAACATAAGAAAAATAATAATAACATAAATTTCACCAAAGGACGGATTCATAATTGGTGGAAATTTATAGAATACTCCTTGTTTCACCTAAATCATTACTGATCCCTAATTTCAATTTTCAGTCAGGGAAGTACTGCTTGCCTCTCCTCTTCCAGAGTCAGTATTCCCCCAGTACATTTAATAACAACTAAATGCAATAAACTATTTGCCTGACTTTTGTATGTTGGAAACAACCACTTCTCCTTCTTGTCCCTTACCCCACAAATTTGATGGGACTCTCAAAAACTGAAGCCAGAAAAGATCCTAATTTGCTCAGACATAACAATTACAAGCTTCAAACATAGCTTATAAATTGCATATAATTTGAAAGCTTTACTGGAATGATATGCACCTGCAAATTGTTAACTAACACCCACAGACACATTTTATGGCACATGCTCTGGTCTTTAAACAACTCACACTGCGAGCAGCTGGAAGAGTCTAAGCATGGTGAATGCTTGAAATTTGTCCTAAGTGGTGTTGACATTACACTGACTGAAAGATACAACAATTCTCCTTCTCCTGAAAAAGTTGATTTTTTTTTTTTTTAAGGAATAGCGCCTCCTATGTGATCCAACAGAAAAACAAAACCAGAAAAATGGTTAAAGCAATATCTCTGGGACTGCAAATCGTGGCCAGCAATACAGCTGCAAAGTTATAAAACAGCCTCAGAAGGACTGATGATTATCATTACCTGGCATCCTTCCAGACTTAAGGGCCTCCTCCTCACTGAAAAAAAGAAAAGCTAAAACATGTTCCACTATTGTTTCTTTTTGGATACCTCCATATTATCTGTATGAATGGAAATACTGAAGCTTTGGGGGTTTTTGGGTAGGCAACCATAACCTTCTGCTATAACAATAATAAGACTGAACTACAAAAGAATTTTACATTTGTTTACACAATAAGACTAGACAATCATTCTTGGTTCTACTGGCAAAAAACCTAAAAAAATCAGCAATCACTTATTTGCACATGAAATCTGAGAGCTTTAAGGTGATAAATGTCCATTAGTATGCTCCCATACAAATAGTCTATTAGAAGTATGACTTCCCAGATTTTTTCATGTCATGTCTAAATGTAGGAAAGAAATAAATACATAATAGACGTGATGTTTTTTATTAAACTGTATAAAACTAGTAGCCCATCTGACTGCAAAACTCCCACAGATTTTGTTTTTCATATATGTTAAACATACATTTTAAGTTAATTTGGTCATTCTATATGTACATTTGCAAAAAAAAAAAAACATAGAAAAATCTTGCTGAACTTAGTAAAATTAACCCACCTTGTCTTCAAACAATGAAATAGGAGTACTTAATTTTCTTTTCCTCGGAAGTTTAGAACTTAAGAGCTTTTTGGAAGCTTTTAAACAGATATCTAGAATTTGAAAGACGAAGATATCACTTTTATTGCATGTGGTAGTTTTAAAGACGCTAAAAAAATGCTTCAATTATTTCAAGCAAATACATCTTTCTACATGGGAAATTTTTTTTTTTCCATAAAAAGATGACTCAGGAAAATTACATATATAGATGGAAAATTACTCAGGAATATTACATGGATGGATGACAACCCCTTGAAAATCCGAGAAGAGAAGTTCTATGTGCATCCTACAGAACCGTCTGAGACAGAGCAGAGAAAGAGGCAAGAAGCAGGACAGAACAGATGACAGCCCATTTGACCTGAATAAAGTTGTAATGTTTCTGCCTTTTAAGGTATATTCCCTGACAAGGGTCTGAGTGGGTCTAACACAAGGAAAACTTTGGCCTTCTCAACATTTTACACTCACACCACTGAGAACCTATTGTGCCACTAGTACTTCCAGATGAGAATAAAGTAGTAACTTTCTGTGAATTGTATTTGTTTTTTTGGTTGGGGATTTTTTTGCGACAACTCTAGACCTGGCAGTAGCAGGAGGTTTACTTTAGTTTCAACTTCCTTAAAATGTTCTCTCAGTTTGTTGTGTGGTAAGGCATAGTTTTGTAACTTAAACACATTTGGCAAATCCTTGCCTATCTTCAAAATGCCCCCCACCCACTACATATGAAGCTGACCAACACCAAGCAAATGCTTCCAACTGTCTTCATACTGGGCCAGAGGTCATCCCAATCGGAAAGCAGGGGCTTCAGATGGTATTTCCTTTACGCCAGCTAATTGCAACCATATGCTTTTTGTGACAGAATGGGAGGTATGTAAGTATCAGACCCATTAGCCAGGTTAATTGCTTCTTCCACAGCTGATATTCTCTGTGTAGCTTTTGTCCTGAAGTTTGGCATAGTCTGTGCTGCCTGGTTTTAATTATTTTGTTGTTGCTTCTGCCCTGTTATTTTGTTTATTGCCAGCAGTGATTTGTAAGCTGTGATATGGAGATTCAGGTTTTTATGTCTGAAAGTGAGAATAGTTTTTTCCTACCAAATCTTGCTAGGCAATTTTTGGCCTTTTCCTGCTGTTTCCTTTGTTAGGATGGATGATTTGGAGCACAAACAGCAGAGAAGCCAGGATGATGATAGAAAAGACATAGCATGTATGCATCCAATTGAGATGATGAGGAAGAATTTCACAATTCATCACTAGCATTCCCCTTGGCCTGCTCCTTGAAGAAAACCTAGCAAACCAGATGAAAGTTTTGGTGTAGTGAATGCGTACATCAAGGAAATATGGCATTCCAGAAGGCAAAAATTATACTTTGTGAAACATCAGCTTCAGAGTGTTCTGAATCTGTTTTTTTCCTGCTTTTTCTGAAGATACTTCCAGGCTTTGGAGAGGTAGGGACTCTCCATTTTCCAAACCATGAACCACAGGGAAGACCCACACAAACAAGGCAAGCAAGATTTGCTCTACACCAGTAGCCTCAGGCACATGAAGCAATATCCACATTCTTCATCTTGCCTTTTGCCACCTGTACTCAGCATGCTGTCATGCAGTCATTAACTTAGAAAACTAACACGAGCCAAACAAAAATGTCTAGAATAAATGAGTTGCCCATACAAAAACAATTAAACACTCACCTGTTGTGAAAAAAACATATTTAATCTAACTTGGGTAAAGAGACCATCCAGGATTAGCCAAAACTTGTGTTTTTCTTTCCCCCTCCTCTCCACAAGCCTGTTACTTGCAATACAGGTGCATTTATATGAATGACTTATTCTGAAGGGTAGGGATGATGATCTCATCTCACAAATTTGACTGTCTGGATATTATATAAGATGATAAACAGTGATTAGCTAACAAATATATTTTTTAAAAAATTGAAAAGGAGGAACATGAGCAAATAGCAATGTATTTGCATTTTAGAATACTTCTTTATTTTAAAACTAATCCATACACATTAAAATGTGAAATATGATTTCTCTAACCAACATGCACAAAATTATCTATATCCAGGTAGGTAAAATCAGCTCAATCTTGTAACAGAGACTTCAGAAATTATCTTAATCAAAGTAGATAATCCCAGTACAATTTTGAGAGAGAGATTTCAGGATCAAGCTGCTGAAAACTCAAGCCAATAGCAAAATTTGGTATCAGGATTATGAACATTCCAGTAATAATTAATTTTCGGAAGCTAACATGGTTGTAGTAATGACAAATGAAATTAATTTTATTGAAATTTAACCCTTAAACAAAGATCTATTATACATTGGAAGTCTCTAAGGATACCTTAGCATAAAATTACAAGTCGGTTTCTTTTTTTTTTTCCCTCCAAAATTCATGACTTTTTGTGCCTTCACACATGCATAGTCTTTCACCTGGAAATAAAAATTGCTCTGGTGACCCAGTGCATTCTGTATGAATATAAAGCACTGTTAGAATTTATTTTATACTCTAGAACTTTTGTTGACAGCTCATCATAAAGACTGTCCTGCTGTCATTAAATTCTGGGCAATTTATTAGCTAGGGGAAGCTGCAAAAATCAAGTTAATCCCTCCACATTTCCATATTTCACTGAGCTACAGCTTTGTGTGTTATACAACAACAAATATTTTCTAGACAGGTCTGCTATCATACTGGGTTTGTTTCTAACTTTCCACTAGAAATGCTTGCTTTTAGATGATTCTTCTTTTTCCAGTTTCAACACTTGAAGTAAGAATTCTTATCTAAGGTAATTTTTATGGTGAAAAAAACCCCAACAAAACAACAAACCCACCTTCATTTATTTCTAAGAATAATGTTGGGGTAAACTATTTGTTCTTATAAGTCTGATAAACTTTTCTCCCCTTACACCACTCACACCACCAATATCAAAATAAGCACAGTAATTGAAAATTATGATCTTTGCTATGCAGTATTCCTGTATCATTGTTACTGGTGATGAGAATCTATCACTGGGTGAGATGATAATCTGTTTTACACTGAGATAGGACTTTAGAGTGAATCTGTCAGAGAATTAACTTACTAAATTTAGATGCCTAAATTGGAACTAAATTAACTTTGGCTTTGTGATTTTAATACTTTCAAAATGTCTGTCATTCACTCTGGGGATGAGCAAGAGTTTCCTAAATTTTCGTGAAGAGTGGCACATGAAATTGTAGGAAATAGCTGTCTTTCTTGTGCGGATGTTTTGTGGTGGGAAAATCTGTTTTCTTCATGCACAGCTGGGACAAGAACCCCTCAGTACACTCTGAGGCCAGTAAAAGATGGAAAGAACCTGAGACAAAAGACCAAAATAGTGAAAGAAGGAAATGTCAAGTTGTCTTTTCAAGAAGTGAGAACTGGGGGAGAAAAATTACATATCCATAAGCAATAAACTGAAATGATATGAAATGACTGCTCAAAGAGACACCACACCTCTCCAGCCATATTGATCCAAGAACCAGTGAAGTCAGGATAAGCTGGAAAATGGAGATGGAAAGGTGGTTTGGGTGAGTCATCTGCATTCAAAAACACAGAACATGAAAGGACAGTGGGAAGTGGGTAGATAGTTCCCACATGGAAGATGGCTGTAGTTCTCATGAAAGGAAATTAACACTCTGCCACTGGGAAATTCATTAGAGGTGAAGAGAGACCAGAGTGGGAGGCCTGAGCCGGTTTCAAAAAGGCAGTGCAGAGGGGAAAATATACTGGGGACCATCCAACTTTGTAGAAGTCTGTGGAGGACCCTAATTATCCCAATGAAAGCAGTATTTCCTCAGTATCTGGTAGACCGAGACTAAAATTCCAAAATATGTAGAAATTTCAACCTTATTCCAAGCCTCGGACAAAGACTGTGGTTCAACAGCAGGAAACTCCTGGGTTTAAGAAGAAATTCCATTCCAGACTCCAGCTACCACAAAAAGCATTCACTGAAAATATTTGCTTATCCTAGAAAACATGCACCTTTGACTGGAATTTTAAAATGTGAAAAAAAAAAAAAATGAACAAAATATAAACTTTCAGCAACAGAGAAACAAAGCATTTTGCTGTAGGTTATGGAGTAAATCAATCTCAAACACAACCAGAAACTGGACTTAATACTTCAATCATAGTATATTCTGCTGCAACACTGGATTTCCCTTAATTGCTTGGAACAAATATCAAGACAGTTATGACGTTAATAGATAGAAAAAAAAATACTCTTTCATTGAAAGTAACTTATGCAGGTGAACAGTTTAGAACATATGTGTTACAAACTCTTCACTAAAAAAAAAGCATCAATATTCGTGTTTGTTTGGTATCTATAAAAAAAGAGACTCCTTAAAGATTCTTTTGCCACCTCACCTTTGAGAAGTGAGTTTCTGCATCCACATTTCAGTCAGAGGCTGCCATTTTCAATAGTCTTTGAGTCTGAGAATTTGATGTGACAAAATTTTTCCCATAGACTCAGGTGTTAGTAAAACTGCATTTACATTTTCTGTAAATGATTACATAGATGGCAAAATGATCCTTTCTGACAGCTGAAGATCCAGCATAAATTGTTTCCATGACTATTCTTTCTTCACTTAAAAGTATTTCCTATTGCTTAGAGTTTTGATTTACTGGATATGTTCTGTTTAAATTGAAGTGGGCTGAGGAGAGACTTGCCTTACCACTGGCAAGGTTCCCTATCATTTCTGGATAGATATGAGCCAGATGCAGAACTTCATATCCAAACATTTCCAATACCAGAGAGAAAGGATCAAATGTGAACACTGTGTTCTAATCCACCACTGTGGCTTTCTTTGATCCTGGGTAAAATACAGAATTAGAATGGGCCTTTTGTAGCTCCAGTTTGGACACAACCAAATCCCTTTTTTATCAGATTGTGTTCCAAGAAGGAAGAACTTGTATGTGAATTTGCCACTGTTACATATGAAGAAAATCTTGCAACTCAACCTTAATTTTGCCTCAAACTCAAGCTCTAAACCATACCCCAAATTAACGTAAATTTGAGTCTGACTTCCTTATTTTACCTGCTCATAAAAGTCTGTTTCTGAATAATTATTTTTAATTTTGGAATACATCAGATTATATCTAATTGCTAATAATTTTTTGCAAAAAAGTGCAAAAAAATTCCCAAAGCCATGTGTTGGAATGTTATGTGATGCACACATGTTAGTGATCCTTCTCATTCATCTGTAAGATACCCAATTTGAATAGTGACTAAAAGAATAATAAAAAAGAAAAAAAGTTCCCCCTGCTTATTCCCACTCCCACCAACAAAAAGGGTAAGAATTTAATTTCCCCCCCACTTTCTGGGAGAGATCCAAAAACCAGAAGCAAATGAGGGAGAAATAGCAACAGAGACCACCAGCAAACAGCAGCTGCAATGTGAAACCACTCACAAGAAGAAAAAGGGCTGCTTCTCCCCAGCAAAAATTTGTGCAAACATGAAAGCAACCAACAAACACTCCTGGCAAAGTAAAGATTCAATCCAAAGGTAGTGAATAACTAGAGAAGATGGAGAAAAATCCAACTTTGTAACAGCAATGACTGACATGTTGTATTTAACTTTCCTGAAAAGAAAAGGGGAAGACAGAAGATGGGGAGAAAAATTAATATCTTCCAGTTGCACAGAGACACTGTAGTGATGAACATGTGTTATTTTCCACTGAAAATACATTACACAACCTAGAAGGAAATTTCTGCTTGTCAGAGGGTTATTTTCATTATGGTGATAGAATAAAAAGAATAATAACAACACAGTCTAATGAGAAGAATTTATTCAGTAATTTCCCAGTATCTGAAGGCAAATTTATACCTAAAACCCCAAATGGTTTTTAAAATGGTATATGGGCAATGTATGTGTTAGCACTGTTAAGGATGAACTAGAAAGAAGAATGTAGTGCAACTGGTGGAAACCAGGGTTAGCTACAGGAAATCCAGAAAGTGGGTTTGCTATGTTTTTATTTTTAAGGCCATACAAATCGTTGGCAGATTATAGGAACAGTATTAAGAGCACTTGCATTACAACTGTCAAAAGCTGATTTTGAGCAAGATGAGTTTAAAACTATTTTGGGAAAACAACCCAAAACCTTAAGGGCTTAAGGCTTCATGAATTTCTGCAAAGTTTTTTACAATTAGTGTGAAGATTGCATTCTCTCATTTTTTTAAAAAGAATTCATTTATTTATCATTCTGCAAACTGTGGTTTCCCTTTCAGCTGTACCCTGGCCCAAAAACAAAACAAAAGAAAAGGCCCCCTGACCAAAAGTATTGTTCTGATTAAGCTTTCTCTGAAAACAGGGTTTTGGAAGGTGTTAACATGGTTGCTTCTGCTTGTAAAATTGTTTATAGATGTGATTTTTATTTTTGGTGTGTGGTGCGTCTCATTATTAAAATTCTCAGGCCTTCTCTCCTTTTAAAATTCAGGAACAATTGCTTTCTCTGGGAAGTTTGCACCACAGCACTTGTCACTCATTCTATGCCTCCTTTTGAATTTGGCTTCTGGTGCTGCTACATTTATTTCCATTCTTTGATGCCTTCCACTATTCAAGTGCTCTTTGAATAGCTGGTTCATACATGTGACTCTGTAGTTTGTTCGCTATAAAAATGTAACTCTTCCCAGTCATCAATGAACTGTTTTAATCTTCCCCACCATCCTTTCCATACTTGTCTAAGGGATATTTTTGCTGTGGCTTGAGCCAGCCTGGTGTATCCATGCTGCTAAGCAATGGGGGAGAGAAGTTCGAGTACTGGATTGTAATGTTGGTTTGTAGCTTATATTCTGTTCTGGACCTCTTCAGCTCCTCGGTGAGGAGGAGAGGGCTGTGAATCAGCACAGGGCTGGATGCAGTCCTCAGCAGCCCAGCCACAGCCATTTGCCAGGAGAGTTACCCCTTGTTCAAGGGAGGCAGCACTGCTCCTGCAGACTGATAGTGCTGCTCAGCCTGCTCCACATAGGTGCTTCTTATGACTAAGTTTGCAGGTACCTCAAGACCCTCTTCTCCTACTATGTGCATTTTTTTTTTCTCCTGCATGCCTTCTTTTTATCATCAGGGAAGTAATTATAGCTATAATACATATAAAATGAGTGAGAAAGGATTACAAAAAGTTCTTTCTCTCTGCTGTTTTCCTTTATTCTTTTCATCTATTTCATCTAATTCCTGTCCTCCAGGCATCTCTGAATTTAGAGGTGCAATTAATGATGAAAATCCTTCCAGTTGTTACATGAATGTGGTCGTGCATACAAACTTCAATTCTCTTCAAAGGAAGAACTTTGATACAAATATGTACACACACACACACACACACACACAATTTGACCAGTTTTCCTACAGCATTTTTTTTAAGGCTTATAATACTTAAGAGCAATTCAAATGCATATAACAGAGCATGCCATACAACAGTCCTGAGAATGTGACACAAAATAGCTGGATAAAGTGGCAATCAGAAGAGGAAATGAGTTTTTTCCAAGTAGGAGAAGTGTTACAACCAATGTAGCTCAAGGGCGGATTACTCACCTACACCGCTTCCTTCAGGACTGTTTTGAATTTTGGTTTCCTAAAAGGGGGTTTCCATATGGAAATACGGTGAAGAGTAAAGACAAACTGGCCAAGAAGTTTATGAAATTACATGATTTTAATGAAAAAAAATTAGATACTATTTCAATTGGAGGTCAAGTTATATGAAGACTTACGTTTCTTGGATTAAAAAAATAAATTGAATGTAGTGTATTCCACATGTATTTTTATGAGCATGACTGCCTCAAAACTATCCACTAAGCACAAGCATCTTCATAGAAGAAAGAATTACCTTGATGAAAGATTGGTACTGTTTTTATTCTGTACTCATTACTGGAATAATACATCCTAAGTTGCTATTATTCTGTCCATTTTTCATGTGTGTATCTAATATGCCAATAAAACTCTATGGGACTCTGCACCTGGATAAAATGTTACTTGCCTAGATAAGCTGATACAAAAATAACTTCGTATCCCCTCATCCATTAAAATAAGGCATGCAGACCAGCTGAGACAGGTTGATGAGTGTTAAGCTACAGGGAACCCTGATTTCCTGGGATGTGTCCAGTGCAAGAAATGTCTCAAGTTATTTTTCAAGCTATAGGATCGACTGCCTGGTGGCTTGGCAGGAGGTTTGGAGCGGCAGGGATGGGCCTTAGAGGTCTCTCTGGCGTTAGGAGCCTTGTGACCCACTGCATGGGGCAGCCACAGCCGTCTTTTGACCTGGAGACCCTGACATCTGTGGGCTTGGTAGCCTGTCACAGTAGGCTTTATGAGGTAGATTTATGTTTAAATAGTGTGCTGGTGAATACTTTACGTTTTCACTTCTCTAACTGTCAGGATTTCTTTCCCAATGTTGGTTAAAAACCAAAACGATAAAAAATTCAAAGCAGTTGATATAAACCAATCAAATCTCTTTACCAAGTGCTGCCTAATAAATGTTCTGAATATAATATATGAACATAAGACATTTAAGAAAAATTACAGCATTAACCTTTGGAAAATGCTGCTACTGCACCTACTACAAGGACCAGCTGTCTGCTCTCTGCATTTGGAATGATGATTATTTTGGAAAATGCTATGTGCACAGGAATATACACTTTCTGTTCCTCAAAGGAAGCAAACCCAAATCTAACCACATGATTTTGATCCTCAGATAGGCACATATATAGAATATTTTTCCTGATTTCAATGTTAATTGCTTTGTTTTGTATGTGACTGTATGAGTACACACAGTGAAAACTACAGTAGGTAGGGCTTTGGTAACTCTTGGTCCTGAGGCCTCAGATTTTAATATATGATTGATTCTCATCTGATGCACTGGGAATTAATTCCTTAAAAATTCTAGGTGTACCGTATGATGATTAGCATAGTGAAAATATACATATAGAATGGGAAAGAAAAACAACATCCAAAAAAGCATACTAAACTAAATCAAGCCTTCAAATCCTTCCAGCCAACCAGTAGTCTCCAGGGAAATTCCAGAAATTTTGGTCCTTATTGCTTAATCATTTATTGTTGTTAGAACAGGACTCATAGCTCTTTTATATATATAATTAGCCTATGAAGATTTCAAAAATACAGGTCTGGATCTGTGACTGACTTAAATTGTCATTTTTTGTTTAGACATAGGATAATTCCTCTGTACAGAATATCATAGAGAAGTATTGAAGAGAGTTGGGTACTGCATTTAGGAGTCAACGTGAAAATACTTTGGAAAGGAGATGAGAAATTCCTCTGCTCGTTGAATTTGCACCAACAAGATATAGGAACTGCTGGGTCCAGAGGGAAAGAGACACAGCAGAAGAATTTTAGAGCAGGACTACTGAGTAGGGTGGATCCAAAGGAGACCAGCTGATGATTTTTAAAGATATGGATTTTGCCCTTTGAAATAGGAGAAAAGATGCCATGTCTTTTCTGGAGCAGTTAAAGAAGAGACAGATGTTTGTTTACATTTTCTGAAATGAGGAATGGTTTGTACCCTAGTAATATCTAGCAGCACTTCACTGCTGAAATCAGTCAGGCTTGTGGGTTTGTTGTTTGTTTTGGTTTTTTTCATTTTTTTTAATGATTCCCGTAACATTATGGCACTGGACTCATATGCTGACCATTGTAATATAGAATAATAATCTAAAAAATTCTTTTGTTACTGAAATATTTTTTTAAATATGAGAAGGGGAAGGGGACAAGCCATGCACTTCTGTGACTTAAAATATGGGGCTGCAACTGAATTACTGGGCTATGAAAACCTGTGGTAGTATTTTTGAACATTTTTCTTTATCTTACAAAAATATATGTTGGGAGTAGGTAACATTTATCCTTGTTAGTCCTGTGAAATCCAGATTGGTGCATTCTGAAATCCTGAACAGCTGAAAAGGGATATTTGTAACACTTTACGGGGATCATCAGTGCAAGCTCTCCCTTTTAAATCTTGTCTAACATCTGTCTGCCCAAAAGGACAGTTATAATTCTTTACAGAACCATTTATTATTAATTTTCACTGTTGTTTGGCCAAGGCTTGCTGGTTGCTTTAAGGATTTGCTTAGTGCCACTGCTGGCAGTGCCTAAACTCTAAGTATTAGTAAAAGGTAGAAAATCTACATGTAGCTTTGTACATTTCTATTCATTATCTTTTTCTGATCATGAATGAAAATAATTTTTTAACATGCATAACCATGCAGAAACCTTGCTGAAAAGCAGTATTTCAAAATAATTTGTTCTGGTGCAAAATCCCAGTAGATTTGCGTTTGGTTTCAAGGACATTTGCATAGTGATACATTCTACTCTGGAACAGAAGTTTCAAGAGTTTTAATCTGATTCTGTCCTATTGCCACTTCTATTTTAGGGAACACAACCACTAATTTTGGAGCTCTTTATTACCCTTCCCCTCCATGCCTCATTGAAGTCAAAATTCTGAATAAACTATCAATGCCAGGATAGTGGAATATAAGTTCCTCCTATGAAATATTCTAAAGGAATAAATCTACAAAATTGTCTGTGGCAGCTGAGTAGGAAGACGCTACCCGCTCTCTTACCTGTTACATCACACTGGCCTAAGCATTTAGCTATAAATGTGTAGAATAAAAGTGTCTGCTTCCATGGGTTGATATGTTGTGAAGATGGGTTTAGGAACAACAGCTTTATCCACGTAGCAAAAATAAGCCCCTGAATGGATTTTACCAATCTCTTATCTAGGAGAAAAAAATCTGGAAAGCAGATGGTTAAAGTGAAATTTTTTCCTTGACAACTAGATTTAGGTAAATACCAAGTGAATATAAAGTGCCTTTAAAAGTCCTGCTTTAACCATTTGAGGTTATTAACCATTAGATTAGCCAGCAGTGTTAAAGTGAGAACTTAGCATCTCTGGGATCCAGTCCTTCATCTTCACACAAGAGGGCTGAGCCCAAAAATAGTGACTGCAGAAGTACTTCATAATGGATAGCAATTACAATATAATTGAAAAACAATATTAAAGAAGACAAGTTCTTGTGAAGGCATTTTGTCTTTCAAATAATTGCTGATTTGGAACTAGCTATATTTGCTAAAGTGATTGTATATGTCACAAATTGGTTTTGTTTTTTCTGATAAAAATAAAACCACATCTTTAATGAAGTCCCTGTAAAAGAGAGTAGAACACTGAGTGCTCAGTATCTGCAGTGCTAGTCTTTTCCTTCTTCTATGTGGCAGTCTCAATAATATTATTTTGTCACTCACAGCCATGAAATAAAATAGGATTCAACAGGCTTTTTTTTTTTTTGAAGAAAAGGTTTGTAAGTGACAGTGACTCATCTATTATTCCCTGCTATTTTCAAAACTACTTATTAAAATTTACTGTACCTGAGGTTTTAAAGTTTCAGTGAATCCACTTGATCATAACTCAATGGGTCAGTTGTTTGATTAATTCCAACCTTGTAATACCTTTTGCTCTCATTTTTCTTTCTGGCAGTGTAATTATTAGTTACATTACAGACGAGCATGAGTGGTTATGTCAACATATTTCAGGTTGTAATGAGGAAAATATATAGGAATATAATAAAGATAATGTGACTTCAGCTATACTTTGCGAGCATGTCTCTTGATTTATGCTGTTTTTAAAACCATAGTGATAACATTCTTGGAAGCAAACATAGTGAGGTCTTGTTATGCTGAATGTCACTCTGAAGACATTTTCCAGTTGGCCAGAGCCTGTGGCTGCAGCTGTCTCTACTTCATTACACCACTTCTAGCACCTGCATCTTTAGGAAATAACTAAGATTTTCAGCTGACATCTTCTAGGCATTTATTTATGCTGCTACAGAAAATGATTCAATCTGTGTGCTAGAGGGGAGTGTTCTTTCATTAAGGGTAGCAACTGATGGGAAGAAAATGCGCCCTAATAATGAAAAACACCAATCTCTATCACTCGGCACAGGAGAAAAATTGAGGTTAAACTAATGTTAACCTAACAAGCAAAGTAAATGAAGTTCTGATATTTATATGACCATTTTAGTTTATTATTAGCTTTCTGTTTTTGGAGATTGTTAGAAGTCTCCAACATCACAAGCTATTATATATCACAAGATGATAAACTAAACACAAGATAATAATTTAGAGATTGTGGCACTGTCATACTTTAATTAAAGGTCTGCTTTCTTATATTGTCTGAATTCTTGAAAGAAAAATACTTTTCTGAGCTTTCATAAATATAGCATTATATAGAGTGAGATTATATAGAGCGAGATGCCTCACTCTTTTCAAAAGTATATTCCGAGCTTTAAGAACATGAATAGACCAACTGCTATCTGTATCATGCTTAAAATCAACCAAAGTGTAAGAGGTATTTGGGAGGGAAGTGCCTGGAGATTAGAGTGCTCTACTGACTTAGTAGGTATGGTGAAATGGCATCCAACATGGAATTAAGCTCTACTATATTTAATATTTTATAAATATTGGAGTAATTTTAGCAAGCATTCAAATTTACTTTAGTTCTCCAGACTTCAATAAAATATTAAAAAAAATCTTAAAAATCACTTTAGCAGAATTGCTCTACTCTGGATTACTACAGCACAGGGTAATTTACCCTCTATGAATGTGTTCTTCTCAAGGATGACCCTAGCTACAAGTGTTTCATAATCAATCTACTATTACCTGGAAAACTATTGCAAGGTTATTCTAATGAAGAACAGGGTGTAACCTCTGATCTATTAAGAAGAGATAACTTTGTCACACTGTCTTCAGCTGTGGAGTGTTAATGTCCATATTTCAACAGGTTTTATTTTCTTTCTTAGATTCAAAAATTGTTTTCCACCAAACTTCATCTGCTGAATTTTATATAAAAAAAACCCCAGGGTCATAAGTGTGACTGATGCTTCACATATGGACTTAGGAGAAGATATAAGTAAAAGCTTCTGATGCAAAAAAATTAGAAGAAAAATGACAAATGAGTGTAGCAGAACTATCTGCCTGAGTGGAGATACAGCAGCTCAAAATTTGCCTCATTTACAAGTTATTAGTGATAAGATTGAGCAAGAACAGTCTTCTGTTCTTAGTGCTGAAGAACGCTGAGACCAGCTGCAGCAAAATATGACAACCACCATGAGGCCATGCAAGACAGATTCTCCCTGAGGTCAGGAGCAGCAAGGCTGTGCAGGCACTGATGAAGAAGAGAGAGTCAGACGTGCTGAGCAGAGCAAACCAAAGAGCAGGTAAGACTTCTTTCAGGATAAAGCTGAAGTGCATTTTGCAAAACACATTTTGCTGAGCAAGCCTGACAACATGTAATCTTAAAAATGCTTGTAAATGACATCTTGTACCTTAAAAAGCTGATCCAAATTTTCCCAATTTTGCACAGCAAGCACTTGCAGCCTATCTCCCTAAGATGTGTGAAGATTTTTCCCTCAAATTTACAGTGGAAGGGATATGACTATAGGCATTGGTATGGGTCAGAAGTACTAATCTCTACTTAATACTTGTTTTTTTTAGTTTTAATATAATTCCTTTAACATAATTGATTCAATATTTCTTCAAAAAATAGTGCACTACATTTGAAGTTATAAATGTTCATATGATGTAGTAAATATTTCTGATTAAGCTGAATTTATTGCCTACTCATCAGTATTGTAATAATTTTAAATATATATTTAATTTTACTTATATAAATCTATTTGGTTTGCCATCCTTGATCCTGAAGGACAAAGTTGTATAAGGGTTTTCAAATACACCTGTATAATCCTCTAGACATAAATCACAAACATATTCTGGGGCCAGGATTGGATCCAGCCACACCCAGGCTCCTCTCTTGAGAAAGAGTTTAGAAGACAAAGTCATCTGTACCTTGTGACTCAATGAGAAGGCTTCTCTGATAATCTTTGTCTGAAGCTCCCACTCTGCTCATGACTATGACAACCTAGACTATTTTAACATTGCATAAATTGAAAATAGCATGGGATACCTTTCTTTGTTAAAATAAATCCACCGAACCACTAAAACACCCCAACTCCTTCAGAGTGTCCTCGCATAGAAGTGCTCCAGCCCTCTAATCACCTTTGTGAGCCTTCTCTGGACCTGTGTGAGCAGCTCTATGTTTTTTTGATGCTGTGGGTCCCAGAGCTGGTTGGAATATTCCAAATTAGGTTTCACAAGAGCAGAGTAGGGGTGCAAACCTCAGAACTTAGTTAGGAAACCAAGTTTAGATATTTTATGTTGTGGCACAAGTCTTTCCCTCCAACCACTATGAAAGTCTTGAAAAATTAATCCAGTCTGTAGAGTTTTTCTTTCTTAGTTATATTATCTCGTTTCCTTTACAGTAGTAGAGAATGAATACCTCTTTACCTGAGCAAGATGAAAAAAAGTAAAACTGTAGAACTTTACCTCAAAGACAGTAAAACTTTAGAAGCTTGAAAGTGGTGGATAAGGCAATGTAGATAATGTGTATATTCTTTAAAGAATTTTTTTTATCCTTCTCCTAACCTATGTCCTAATTCCTATCCTAGTTTAATGAGAAAAAATTGAAGCATTTTAGCAAACTTTGACGTTAGTTTTGTAATTACTGTTTGGAAGTACAGTTGTTTTGTAATATCTCCAAGGTAACAAGAAGGAAGAGAAACATTAAGTGACCATTGCAGATTATGATTACTTCTTGAAATGTGGAACTGCTTTTTCAAATATTTGGAGGTTTAGCTGCATAGAGGTTAGAGAATAAGAGGAAGTACATTTATGCTGCTAAAAAGAATCTCTATAGGTTATAAGAAATCACAAGATGGAAATGATCAACAAAATTAGTTTACTCTAGAGATTATATACACAAAAGGCAAACATCATAATGAAACCCATAAGCATTGTACGCATTGTTTAAGTGACATATGAAGTAGTTAAATTCGGTTTCGCTTTGGTTAGGCCTCAGATGTAATATTATGACCAGTTTTGGGCTTCATGCTTCAAGAAGGGTAGAAGCCAATTGGATTGGGTCCAAAAGAAAACAACAAGAATGGTTACAGGTCTAGAAAACATAACTTCTGAAGAAAAATTGGAGGAATTAGGCTTGTTTAGTCTATAGCTGAGGAGACTGAAGGCAGCTATGACAGCAGGATATAGAAAAGTAAAAATAGGAGATAGGAATAAGCAGTTTTCTGTGGCCAGCATAAATAACAGCAAAGTAAAACAGAATTCAGTGAAGTCTAAACATTATTACAAGTTTTCTAGCAGTAAACCTATTTGAGCTCTGTAATAGCCTGTGAAAGGAGAGTCTTAATCAATGCCTCCTTTTGTGGAAGAAAATAATAAAAACACTTTATGAAATAATTTAGGTGCACTATATCTTTGAGTCCAGAAATGAATTGCATAACTCCTTGTGATCCCCTCCAGCTCCATTGTTTATGATTTTATGATCACTTATTTTGCGTTATTTTTATAAGATGTGATGTGGAACGTATTTTAAACAACGCGTGTAGGATTGTGTGCAAAAAGCTCATCTTCACACCCAGAATGGAGCATGGAAAAACAATGGCAGCTGGGAAGGCTGAGGCCAATCCTGGGGACCTGCAGACCATAGAGGTCCATCTCCACAAACCTAGTGGAATACAAAGGCCTAAAGTAGCTTAGGAACACCAATTAAAGGCTCAAGGAAGTGACACAATGTCTGGGTACCTCCTAGAGCTGTCCCATGGGATCCTCAGCCCCTGTGACCTGGTAGGAAACCACTCTGGATGGGTCAATGTCAGAGATCTTCTGTCTGAAGAGATTGCTGCTTGAGGGATGGGACATATTATGGCATGCAGGAGAAAAGTATTTCATGTCACATGAGACTTTCTATGGGATATTAAAGGTAAGAACCAAAGATGGGGAAATGGATGGTGAGATTTCATTTGGGAAGGAATAAATGTGGGGAAATTGAAGGGTAAGGAGCAAAGAGATGCCAGGCTTACATAAATGGTTGCTGGTAGGTGTATTTGTCTGGTCATTCCTTGTGCCTGATCAGTGTAGTCTGTCCCGTCTTGCTATTAAATCTCTTTTTAGCTCTTTTCCTGGGTGTGGCCTCTGTATTTGGTATGTGACATGTGTATGAGGGGATTTGGGTGCAGAAATTAGTCACACCGTGCATTGGAGCATCCATGTGCATGGGTTTAGGGACTGCAAAGACTGGACTTAATGAACTCAAATGACAATGAGTGAGGTGAGACCATGAATGACAGCTTGTCCCAGAGCTGCCAGGAACTGGAATAAGTCTAGGAGTCTGAGTGCATGATGACTAGTGAAAGTCAAGGTGGACAAGCTAAAGAATAGGTGAAGTGGCTTAGGAGCTGGGATGTGATAGTCTCAGAGATCAAGAACATAGAAAGAGCTGGCTCTTCATGACTGTGTGAGTCCCAGTTAGCTCTGTATGTATGAGTGTGTACCTGTGCGTGTTCATATATACCTAAGTGCACCATGGTCTGTAACATCAGCTGGTGTGATGCTGTGGCCTCAGGGGAGACAGGGATCCAGGGTCAGCTCCTGGACACACTGAGTAAGCATGGGGATCCACCTTGACACACAAACACACATACAAATATATATACTGTAGAAGAATATACCTCCTTGAGCGGGGACACGGAGTGCTTTTGCAGAAGTTGGATAATCCAGCCTTGTCCAAACTGTGGCCTAATTGGGGCCTGCAGAGGCCTGTAAAGGCCTGAGTTGTGATGCAGTTGAAATTAGTCTAATCTGTGTTTTCTGTAGAGTATGCCAATTATAGAGTGTGTTAGAGACAGGTTGAAAGAATGAACCAATTAGGTAGAATCTTAGTAAGAAGTGGAATGTAAAGTATTTTATCATATATAAGAGATGTACACAACAAATAAAGGGGATTTCGCCATTTTAACTGCATCAGTGTAGGCGTCTTCTTCTCTCCCTCCTTTTCCAGCTCCCCATTGAAGGTACCTTGTTTCTATATACATATACAGAGACAGAGAGAGAGAGAGAGTGAGGAAGGCAGATTTTCTCACTAGTGGACCTTCATCCTGGTCAGTCTAAGTGGAGAGTAGATGAGGCTCTTGGTGCTGTCTGTATTCATCAGATGCTGAATACATCTGTGATCTGTGTGGCCAGCCATGTATTTATATTATATATGGTGTGTATGTGTATATGTCTTCTTTGTGTGAATGTACTTAGAAAAAATACATTGACAACCCTGCTGTGTGCTGGAGTTGGGGTCATGGAAATGCAGCATCCTTCATCAAGCTGCCGCATTTGACCTCAGACACCAGCAATCTTATTTCAGCTTACAGAGCTCAAATTGTGCTTCTGTTAATTGGTTATGTGTGTTTTCTCATCTGCTGTATTGATTAAAAAGAAATAGATTTTCACTGTTATGGTTTCTAAGTATTTGAGTAAACTCCAGTCCTTCTTCCCCACCTGGTTATCTATCCCTAGCATATTTGTTTTTGTCACATTCCCTGTTCCAACTTGTGAAAAGTGATATCAAGTTCCAGCTTGACAATAGTGATCCTCTTTAGAGTTTCCTGCAAGAATACTGACATTTCAGACTTCTGAATGACTTCTCTGCCTTCAGCACACACTGTTACACAGACTCAATTTTATTGGTATGAGGTTGTTGAAGGAATAATAGCCATTGCAGAAAAGAGAAACCACTATTCCACAGGAATGATTCTAGAAAAAACGTTATAGCAATATAGAAGAAATTAGTAATTCTTTATATAAAAATTGTAAATTGTCCCATATTCCTCACATCTTTTGACCACTTTTTTGTTTTACTGTTCAAGACAATATTCAAGATTATCCTCAAATTGAAAAATTTTAAGTAACAGGTCATCCCTTTAATTTTCTCTCTCTATCAAATCATTCTGGTCACTTGCTCAGAAGTCAGTTCATATGTTATTTTTGGAACAGTTCTTCTATTTTTCTGTATTTGGGAGTTTCTCACACTGAGAAATTAAGTTAAATGGACCTGCATCAGCACGTGAGATGTGGGCATACCATGGATTTGCAAACCATGGATTTACATAGAGTGGATTGCATCTATGTAGAAACAGTGCATGGTATAACTTCGTTCTGTAATTTCCTAGTTTTAATGAGAATCTTTAAATTGTGTGAATCTTAACTCATTATGGATGATTACTTTGAAACATAGAAAAAAATGTGACTTTTTTTTGCTTGAGCAAATAATACCTGGTTGATAGGAGTTTAACTTTCTTTCACTGAAATGCAGTGGATACTCATGATGCTCTATATTTTCAAAGTATTGCATGATGGTCAAACCCAAAACTGTCTCAGCACAAAGACCTGACAGTTGGAGATTCTCCTCTCACTGCCTTTGCCCTCAAAAGTTTACTTATGTTTTCCCATTATAAACACTTTTCTGAAGACTAAATACTTTGGAATGGAAGAAATGCCTGACTTGACATCAGACGTACTTTTCCTGTGCTTTGAAGATATAAAGTTTGTGCGCATTCTTATTTATAGCTCTTCTTAGATGTTTTCTACAAATCCCCTCTGCCCCTTCCCTTACAGTCGCTTCACTTCAACCTCACTTTAGCTGCCACCCATATATCCCTTCCTCATATCTTATGCCTCATCCACTGCTTCCATTACTCACTTTGTTCCTTGCCTCATCTTCAATATCATCTGTTAACAAAGAAAAAAACAGGAAAATTAAAGGAATTAATAAGAGAGATGCAAAATGTTAATGAAATTTCTGTCTTTTATGTTATATCTTTTGAGTCTTAACCCTTTATTTGTTTTATCTATTTATAAACTGTTTGGGGTAAAGACTGTACTTTATTCTTTGCTGATAAGTTTGGTGTCATAGCCTCTCTTTTGACTGCAATGCCTAAGCTTTTCTGTAATACAGGCTGTTAACTGATGTTTTGACAGACATGAAAAGCAATGTTGCATTTTAATTGGCTATAGATATTGCTTTGTCTAACAAAAAAAATAGATATTAAATGATCCATGTACTCATGGGCACTGCTGTAGTTATATGTTGTTCTTGCTTACTTTTGCTTACCAGAGTTGATTCCCTACTTCATTAGGATTTGTAATGGGCCTGATAAGGCTTTTATACAGACAAGGTTAGTGCTGAGGTGTAATGGAGGGCTGTTTCACTGCATGTCCTGCTTTTGGTTCACGCTTCATAAATAGTCATTCCTATGACATTCAAAGTATCAGCCTGGTATTATCCTAGTCTGCTGAAGATGCTGCTGACATTCTCACAGAATGTATAGAAAAGGAAGAATCTATGAAAAATTGAGATGACAATTTCTATCTCCATGCTCACTCTAGACCACCTAGTACAACTCTAAGTGTCAATATAAAGATCTGGAGCAGTCTATCTATAGTGTTCGGGATTAAAAGATTGTGGTTATTCTAGGAACTTTTCATGGCTTTTGAATGGGTAAATAACTTAAAAATTCATTTACTATGAATTTCTATTTTACTGTCAAAATGGTGATATTTGTTGTTTTACTGCTGGACATTCAGCCCTGAAACTAATTTTATGTAGAGAGAGTCTATGCAGCTGTGGGCTCATGAGGAAAAGGTGAAAGATGGGAACTTCTAGATGTTCTTCAGGCTATCACTGAGATTAGGTCTTCCTCAATCATCAGAATCTGTTTGCCCTGTAATACAGCAGACTGGCAGCCCTACAGCACATAGGCATGCCCTCCCCAGAGAAACTTGTTCATGCTGATATTCGCTAGAAGTTTGTTCATTTGAAGGCTTTAAGGCATCTCTTCTTGCAGATATCTCATGAAGTGTGCACATGACAGATGTTGTTCATCCAGGCCCTATCACAGATCAAAGTGTCTGAACAGTAAATATGCACAGGTCTCTAAGCCACTTCTTTTCATTGACATGCCTGTTTCTCTGTGCAATGTGTCATCATGTATTTGGTTTAAAAGAATAAATATCAGTAGTTGTTACTGAAGTTAGTGAGGCAAATCATGTATCAAAAGTGAGGAATATTCTTCTTCAAAATCTTGGTGTTGTGACCCTCACTTACCCAGCATGTACCAGAAAATTTGTGGATGCTTTGCCCCTGGAAGTGTTCAAGGCCAGGCTGGATGGGGCTTCAAGCAACCTGGTCTAGTGAGTGGCCTGTGGCAAGGGGGATTGGAGCTAGATGATCTTTAAGGTGGTTTCCTTAAAAGGTTTTATGATTCTATGATTTCTATGACTGCAAAAGAGAAAAATCCTAGAGCATTTCAAATCAGTGGACTTATTGTCATAATGTGTGTGTAGTCAGGATTGAATAAAATGTGTAATGGCTCTTTTAAGGAGTGTTTGCAGGATTAAGAGATGAACTGAAATCTCAGTCCTTACAGGCTTGCATGATATCAAATTGTCTTGAAGAGAAAGTGAAATGAAAAACCCCTTGTATCTTGCTCACTTCCTAAAGGGTTTAGAGAAACTTTTAACTAAAAAAGGATTTACTTATTTGATTAGTGCTGGCAAAGTTAGAACCCAGCTTTTCCCGGCTGCTAAACAGATGCCCAAAAAGAGAGGAGCTGTTCCTCTCTCCATATTGGTATAATTAATCAGTTTACTGACAGATTGCTCAAGACTAAGATGGTTGCTTACCACAGTTATGACTTGGATTGATTTTAGCAATACATGGTTTGTACAATTAAAGCCTTTGTGTAGCTTCAAGTTATAGCCTGTTTGTTTACATAAGAATAAGAACTGTATATATTCCATTCAGTAAACTTATTTGTGAAAGTCTTGGTGGTTTAGCCTTCTAATCCCGTAGGAGAAATAAGGATGTAAGAATAGTCTATACTCCTAGATCATATTAAACAGTAGACCACATCATATAAATACCACAAATCTCAATTGAATCTCATTTTTACTTATGTTTTGGTTAAGGAATATTTTTGAATCTTTTAAGTACCTTTTATCCTAAATGAGTGCATATATAAAGCTTATAAATTGTACTGTTGTGTACATGGATGTCCTGACCCCTGCATGAAACAGACATGATTTATTTTTTTTCTTCTAGCTAAATGGTCTCTATTACTCTCATTACATGTATAATGGTGAAATGCGAAAAAAGAAAAGATATATTAAGAAGAAGAATTAAGAATAATTAAAAAAAAGCAGAACAACAACAAAAAAACAACAAAAAAGAGAGAAAATAAATATCTGAATCCAAGTAAAACAGTTCTAGG
This sequence comes from Phainopepla nitens, assembly GCA_013400175.1. Lineage (NCBI taxonomy): Eukaryota > Metazoa > Chordata > Aves > Passeriformes > Bombycillidae > Phainopepla > Phainopepla nitens. Next base: position 1,441,301 of record VXBQ01010752.1, read on the forward strand.
ACAATGAATGCAAATGTTGATATTAATGTAAGATTTAAACCAGTACTATTATTAAGTTTTTGAACTTATTTTCATTGATTGTAAATTGTGTGTTCAAAATGAAACTGCATTCACGTTTTTCAATGTTTTGAAACTAATAGTTAATTGTTTTTGCAAATGCACCTTAATTGTTTTTCTTTTGTTTTATTTAGAAGCTATTTGAAGTTGCTGACTATGATATCAGGATATTAAATACTGTACAAATTAAAGACACAAACTAGGAAGTAGACAAGAATAAGCATGAGAACTGTTCATAGTGCTTGGCAAACAGTGGTTCGAGGAACTCTGAATTTTAATTATATTAATGTCTTTTGTACACATCAAGGCTGAAGAGAAGTTTAAGTGCATTGAAAGAAACAAAAAGCTGTTTTAAAGGATGTTAAGTGCAGAATCCAGAAGCTATGAAGCACATCAAAGTAAGAAGTTACTACTTCAATAAAGATAGAACAAATGGGTGATGATGTAAGTGGAAGAAGGAGTTGACTCCCTGGAAGTGACTGACGGTCTCTAGGCTGCTTAAATGATCTTGGCCACCAAGTAGTTTGAAATATGAGCTGAAATTATGCTCTCTATATCACCACGAGGTAAGTAATTTGAGAACTGGAAAGGGAATGGAAAACTTTTTCAGCCTCTTAGGTTATAGGGAAATTTAACTGAAATTCTGCAGTTTCTGAACAAGTATTCTATCAGGAAGGACTATGAAAGACAGGGTTAATACACATACTGCTATCTGGGAGAGAGAGAGAAAGGGAGACAAAGTAAACAAGTATTTAGAACTTTCTTCTAAGTAGGAAACCAGGACTGGGAGAAGTAGAATTGATGCTTCTTATTGGGTCCTTATAGAAATGCACAGAAGATGTAGGAGCTTTACTAAAGTGATTTTGGGAGGTCTTGAGAGGTCCCCAACCTTCATTTATGACAGTTGGGTTTATCTAGAGAGGACTTCTTTCTTCTGCTGTGCCTGAAATCCAGGAGCTATCATAATGCTCTTAGGAGTGTCAGGCTGCTACACTGGCTTTAGTGTAAACTGTTTCCCATGCATCTGAAATGTTCTTAGTGCCTCCAAGAATGTTCAGGTAAACTTAGAGAGAAGCTACTGCCTCTGTTTAAACAATGAGCAAGTTATTTCAAATACAGTGGAACTTAAGCAAATAATTAAATTTTGTCTTTGGATGGATTTTTCATTATCTTTCTAAATGAATTCACGTAAAGAAACATATGTCTTCCTTCACATATACTCTCATTGATGTCAAGTGCAAGAGAGGAACAGTAGTTGAGATGGAAGCAGAAAAAGTAGAGGAGATATAAACCACAGACAAAAAGAAAAAGGCTTGTGTAACCACAAATTTAGTGATGAGGACCAAACTCCACAATTTATAGTCATGTATCTAAACCCAGTCCTGAATTACGTACTTGAATTCTACAATACATTGAGTTTTTGGAAGATCAGTGCTGGCTTACAGGTTTCTGGATGAATACAACAAAGGTTTGTTGTTAAAACTTGATATTCCTTAAAGGATTTCCTGCACAGGTAAGAGAAGCAATATGACTAAGTTTTCCCTGCATGTGATTATTGTTGGTTGAAGCTTTCATAATTTAGCAGCAAAGAAGAACTGTTGAGGCAGGGAGGAAGGGGAGAAAAAAAATAAAGAACAACAAATAAAGATCCCAGTACCTTACTGACAGGCTGGTTAGCAGGGTATACTGGGAAATAGGTATTCATGGCCATACTAAAACCAAGTATCCCCAGAAAGAGCTTTCACTCTGCATTGGAAAGGAAATGGATGAAGAATTATAGGATTAGTACTTACTGGTGACTGAAATAACTCTTGTATCCTGGGTCCAAGCAAATTTTGAAAACAAACTCTTAACAATCTCCTCCAATTATCTGTCTAGAAATGTAATACTTTTTTTTCTTTATATTTTAAAATATGGTTCTATATACAAATCCCGTGTTTATGTAATTTCGCTTTGCAGCCAGAGAGACCAGTGTAACATTTTATATTAATAAAATAATAATGACTGGAAAGTTACAATTGTAGCAACTTATTTAATAGTTCAACATATTCGATGTTTTTATGCAATTGATACACAGTTTTTAAAGAATGTACTCTGAAAATTATTCCTAAAATGACTCAACCTTTTCAATCCATCTGTAAAAAACATTTTAGCCAGTAGGCTGGTTCGCAATTTTTCACATACTTTTAATAATATAGAAATTCTACAAAGGAATAAGGAATATAGCACTATAGCAGACTCTGCAGCCTATTTCTGCTGATTTTTTCATATTGTTCCTTTATAATGAACATGTTTTCACAATGCAAATATTCTTAGTTGTTTGTAGAGCCTTGCACTGACAAAAACTTGTTGTTCTAACTTCAAATCAATTGGCTTTTATTTATTTTTAAAAATCTTTTTTCCTCCCTTTATTCTTCTTTCCCAATGCCACTCCCCACCCCCAGTTCTGTATTTCTTCATTCATTTTTTCTAAGTGTTTAAGTAAATGCCAGAGATTTGCTAAACATCACATGGTCTATTGCAAACAATATTTAGAGGACTTTAAAATATTTACACTGCTGCTTTTTGAAAACTCTTTAATGCTTTGAAAATGTGTACTTATTTGGTTGCATATGAAAGAACATACACCAAGATCAAATAACTTCTTATTACAAATTAATTCTTTATGGAAATCTAATGTTGTTAATGGATAAATTCTGCAAAAGGTTATTTTCTACAGTTTTTTCAGCAGACATTGTCTATAAACCTGTCTCTCTGCAGGAAGCACGTTGCTTCTCCACACCTTAGGCAAATATTTATATTCCAATGGAGTACATATTTGACATTGTACATGCTAAACTTTACTTCTTTCTCTCATAAAATGTTAGTGCAGCATATCTTAATAGCTGTTTATGCAATCTTTTAAATGCTTTAAATTAGGAATATTAATTTACTTTTATTCTGTCTAGAGGAAATACCTTCAGAACTTTTACTTTGCTCCTCGATTTGTCTGTATTGGTACCTTAGGTATAGAAAAAAGGCCAGACTATGTTTGCTTTCTTGCTATTTCTTGTTTGAATTCAGATTGCTTGGGTGTAGGGGGAGTTCATGCTGCTCATCTTAATCACTTTCACAATAGTCCTTCTTTACAGTTGAACATTTTCACAAGAAGTGATATTTTCTTTTCTAACTGTAAAGTGTGTATTGCATGTAGTGCACATCTGATCTGTTGTCAAACCTTTACATTAGAAATTAAATACTTATCAGTGCAACTTCAGTCATCAGACAATGTGGAAACAGGTAATCCAAATTTCTAAGCAATCCCATAGAATGCGGCATAAAAAATGTATTACAAAGACAAATGATTACAGACCAGATTAACTTTTCCTATAATGGATTATGTTTTGACTCGAATCAAATGAATGAAACAGTGTCACATGGTGTTCTTGTAAGTAGGTTAGAGAAATATATTACCATAAGGTGACTCAAAACTGGCTGAAAGCCAGTAGGTAGGTATCAACGGCTTATTGTTAAACTTGAGGGTGTATAAATTTAAATCTTCACAGTTGTGTTTTAACTGTTTCTCAGTGATAATGCAATATAGTGTACTTTTTAAAAAATCACAGCATATGATAGAGGGTAGAGGCTTACCAAATAGAGATTAATTAGTTCATCATAAGGAAAAGTTGAGAAAACATTTTCTTGAAGGGTATAGTTCATAGAGAAAAGAAAAAGTTGCTATATTTATATATGAACAGACACAACACTTTGAAAATATCTGCAGAATGGAGTGGAACTCAATATCAATATCAACAGAAAGTTGCTTAAAAGGGTCTTACAGAGAGGAAGGGATAATATGTTTACATATCCATAGCAGGTAAGAAGAAAAATAATGGATTCAAATTACAACAAGGAAGATCTGGGTTAAATATAACAAAAATAATTCCAACAGAAAGGCCAAGGGAATATTTGAATACATTGCCTGTGGAGACTGCAAAATTTCTACTGCCTGGAGATTACATTAAGATGACTGAAACCACTCTCTGGGATGTCTTGGCATTTCTTGGTGAGCCTGATGATTCTGGGAAGTATACTGTATAATGATGGCATGTACCTATGTTATATTTAGATTGCAAAATCAGAAACCTTTATTTTTGTTGTTAGTATTTGGAAGAAGGAAATGAAACTGCATATTCAAATTTTGACAGGCTCAGTTTCTCAGTTTTCATTATATAACTCTTGCTGAGGCCTCACACTCTTCCTGCCAGTTTTATGGAGCCCAATCTGACAGCTCATCTACAAGAGTTTAGGGTTTAATTCCAGCCCTAATTTCACTTACTGCTTAGTCTCCATTCTGAGACTGTAAACAAGGGTAGCAATGGATACCAAATGTGACTGTGGTTTTGGTAAACTAGATATTGATTGAGACCAGGGCTTTAATGCAGGATGAGAAACAGTTAGAAGATAGTAATATATTTCAGTCACTACCACCATAGGCTAGAACCATAATTGGTAGTATTCCAAATCTTTTAAAAAAGCTTTTGAAATGCCTTTTTCTCTAATTTATGTTGTGGTTTTTTTTGTTTGGTTGGTTTGGTTTTTGTTTGATTTTTTGTTTTGGTTTGGTTTTTGTTTTGTTTTGTTTTGTTGTGTCTTGTTTTGTTTTAATTACAGTGCACAGAATTGCTGTCGTGGTATATTTCCTAACTGTTACATTACAGAAAAATAGAGGAATGCTATCCCATTTAAGAGACTAGAGAGTGCATACAGGTTGAAGGCTACACTTACAAGCAGATATGTAAATTTTAGAGGATATGAATATATGGCATCTACTTTGGAACAGCAATGTTTTCTGTTGTAGTTTTGCTTTGGTATTTTTGTGGTAATACTAAATAAAAGCTTTAAATTTATGTAAAGAAACTGCTAACAAAGTCTGTGCCTGGAAGAATGTCAATTTCAAGTTTCTGGTTATAATTTAAAAATATGTATCACAGAAATCAAATATGTTGTTCATAGCTGCCAATATTTTTTCTACGTACAACTCCAATGACAACCTAGCACTTGAATGACACAAGAAGCTAGTCAGATCATGCTTTAATATATTTTACACTAGGAAATTAACCTAATTTTTTATAGTATTTCCTTTTCAGTTGACAGTATATGTTGGCATGCACATAGTAAGTGAAACAAGGAATTCTAGGAAAAAATATGGAATTAATCTTTTGAGCTTGACCTATGAGGGCTTACTAATAGTACTACTTGGCAAAAATCTCCTAACGGCTTTATTTCTGTCACAATTTATCATTTGTAGAACATGGAGTTTCATGCAGCAATGGAGACTACTTCCTATTCAGAAGTACATTATTCCACGTCTGGTGATGATGGAATCATGGATACTACCTCCCTCTTTTCCTGGTGCAAACACTGTTAAATTTCTCATATCTGGTGATGTCAGAAAATACATATGTAATTATACAAAATGAGATTTTAGCAACCAGAAAAGGAACTGTTTAATCCCTCGTAGCTGGAATGTCAGAATCACAGAAGGATAGAATGCCTGGGTCGGAAGAGACCTTAAATATCATCTAGTTCAAACTCCTCTCTCATGGGCAGGGATGTCACTTAATAGATCAGGTTGTTCAAGCCCCCATCCAAACTTCCTTTGAACATTTCCAGTGATGAAGCATCAGTTTCTCTAGGCAACCTGTGCCAGTGCTTCACAACCCTCTAAGTAAAAATTTTTCCTAAGATCTAATCTAAATCTGCCTCCTTTAAGTTTAAAACCATTGCCCCTTGTTCTGTCACTAACTGTCTGTGTAAAAAGTTCTCTCCCTTCTTCTTATAAGGAATTTATAAGGTACCCCTTAAGGGACTGGAAGGCTTCAATGAGGTGTCCCTGAAACCTTCTCTTTTCCAGACTGAACAACCTCAGCTCTCTCAGTCTGTCTTCACAGGAGAGCAGCTCCATCCCTCTGATCATTTTGATGGCTCTCCTCTGGACTCTCTCCAACCGGTCCATGTCCTTGCTGTGCTGGGACCCCAGAGCTGATGCAGCACTGCAGGTGGGGTCTCACCAGAGCAGAGCAGAGGGGCAGGATCCCCTCCCTGGCCCTGCTGCCCACGCTGCTTTTGATGCAGCCCAGCACGTAGTTGTCCGACTGCAGGTGCACACTTTTGGCTGATGTCCAGCTTTTCAGCCACAAGAACCCCCAAGCCTTTCTTCACACACAGGGCTGTTCTCAGTGACTTCTCACGTCTGTACTCACGCCTGAGATTGCCCTGACCCAAGTGCAGCACCTTGAACTTGGCCTTGTTGAACTTCATGAGGCTCCCCCATGTCATTCATACATCACCTCCTCCCTTTTTATTTTTTTTTAAGTGGATCAAGTAATATTTTTTATTCAGAGGCATGTTGCACCCAGTGTCAGGCGTTAAAGAGAGAAAAGACAAAATAACACCACCACTGAAGTGTACCTTTTCAGCTTCCAGAAATTTGCATGCCAGGAACTTTCTGAACTGGAGCCAAGAGATATTCTTTGTAACCTCAATGAGCTTATATTCTGTGCACTTCTGTAATTACCTTCTGGAGCTGCTTTTGCTTCTGGCTTCTGTAGCAACTTGTGGCAATGGGTTCTAATGTTCATATGCTTCTGTTCAAATATATTTTGCAAGAGTACACAAGATTAAGTGCTAAGTTCTCTTTAAGGTAAGAGTCTACCATTTGAACATATTAATATTTGCATCCTGTTAAAATAAGAAATGCACAGGAGCACTATTGAAACCAGAAAAAGAAAATAAATTCAGAGTTTTATGGATGATGATTGTCTCCAAAAAGAATCAGCTACTTCTTTTCCAAATTTATACCGCAATGATTCTCCTAACTTGGACCCTGATTATTCTCCTACTCTGCTCTGTGTATTTTCACAAATTTTATCTTCACTGGTTTTAGAGGAGTCCTTCATCTGTGCTCTGAGAGTGCACCAAAGAATGGATATAAACTCTTGAAGATACTGACATTTCTTTCTCAGTCAAATACAGAGTAAGTCACTTGTAAAATGAATCAGTTCAACAATGTAGCAAATTTGATGTAAAAAGGCCTATAGGTAGACATGTCAGTTACTGGCTGACTTATCCCTCAAAGCATCCAAAAATATTACAAAAATCTATCCTTTTAAAAAAACCAAAACCCTAAAACCTAAACTTTATATTTTAAATTTTAGATTGCTCATGTACCTAAGTTTTTCATTATAAACAACACTACCACTTGCTCCTGTTTTTATACTATTTTTCAATGAAGTTATGGTTAAGTCATTAAGTGATAAATACCAATAGGAGTAGAATAAAACAGCTTTCATTGAAGCTTCATTGTCTGTAGCACAGCAATTTGTAGGGTAGACTGGTTATTTCAGACTGTTTCTAGTTCAGTCCTACAAACTGGATTCTGTGTGGAGAGAGAGCACATTAGGTGAAGCTCTGAATCACATCTTCCAGTAATTTAATCCAAAATGAAAATTGTTTATGTACTTCAGGCCTGCTCTGTGCTATCAGTCAAAACAGGTAGGATCCTGGAATTGTTCTGATGGTCAGGATATTTGTTTTGAAAATGCATTCCTGATTCTTACTAAAATACCGTATAAAGATACTCTCATAACCAGGACTAAAAAAATTTTTTTCTTGAGTAATTTTGTGGATAAAGTTTGGAGTTTGTCTATTAATGTCTTTCTGTGTTGAAAATGGACTCTTATCTTCTGTCTCTTAATTATTACTCCACATTTCTTCATTTTTTGCTTTTCCTTTATTTGCATTTGATTAAGATATCAAAGAACTTCATTAAAAGGAAGACTGCATGTACATTTTTCTGTAAATGTTTCATTGACTTTCTCCAGGTTCTAGTGCAGGAATTAACTAGATGTTTTCAAGCCACATAGAAAAATATCTTTAGTAGTAGGGATTTATATAAAATTTCTTGACATTTCTGCATGTAATGTAATCTGTTGGTGTTATCTCCTCTCGCCTGCTTCTTACCTGTGTAGTAAAAGAGCAAAGGTAGGACAAGACAACCACAGGGAGAATGGGAGCAGTAAAAACATTTTCAGGAGCAAAATAAAACCCAAGAGGAATTTAATGGACAGATTGTATACATCAAGTTTTCAAACCAGATTTTGTGATGTGGATATAACCATAGAGGTCTGGAAAGGGGGATCTAGAAAAACTGAAGGAATGACTGGTAAGAAACACACACAGTCTTTGATAATGTTGTGAAAGAAACAATATCCAGAGTTTCCAGAGAAATCCAGTTTTCTAAATTATAACCAATGTAATTATTATTGTGATGAATCCAGCACATGTCTGGACTGCTCTGCATACCACAGGTAAACTACCCTTACTTCAAAGGATGAAAGCACACAAATACCCGAGTTTCCCTTCATAAACACAGTTACTCGATTTTCCCATTAATTCAAAGTGGTTTATGAGAAAAGCAGAAAAATCTGTCACTATTAATTTTATCTTCTTAAAATAAAACTAGTTACCTCAATACACTTCACTGGAAACTGAATGAATATTCTTGAAAGACAGAAAACCAGTACAAGGAAATCAGTACCGTTCAAGGAAATGAGTGACCTTTTGGTGAAAGCAGTGCCAGACAATGATCATCACAACCATCAGTTGCCCAATTTCCTTTTTAAGTGTATAAAAACAGGCAAATTTTTGTGCGTTCTAGACAAAGATAGGAAAAATATGCTTCTTCTTTCAAGAAGCAGAAAAGATTAGATTAACATCTTGTAATAAAAATAACACAGAGATCATGATCAGATTGCTTGCTTGACTTGCCAAATCAATTTTGGATGCAGTTCCTTCTGACCAGGGAAATAATAAAACCAGCAACATCAAATTGAACAAGGCTACTTATGGAGATTAAAGCGTTGTGATTATATTTTCTTTTTTTTTGTGATATGTCCCTTCTATCTATCTGACCCTTCATCAGTCAGAAATGCATTAAGTTTCTAGATCATATCTAGGCAACTGCTTTTTTATGAATAAATGAGCAACGATCAGTGAAATGAAATCAGATTTTTGGTAGATTCTCTTATATCCATATACTCTTACAGAAGGAGCAAAGTAGCAATCATAGCAATTTATGTAACTGAATTTTTTATAATGTTTCTGGATTCTCTTCTATCAAATAGTAGATCATTCTTCAGTTTTTCTAACCCTTAGGTCACTGATTACATTTCTTTACTGCAGAACAAATTTATATACAGGAAATCTGCAAGAGCTTCATACTTTTAAGATCACTGTTCCTCAGTCTCATCTGGCTCATAATTCAACACTTCTTCTTTAAGGGAGGATAGGGGATGATGACACTATTCCCTGTAGGCTTTGTTTCTGTAAAGAAATGATAAAAAACATTATTGTTTGAAATTTGACCTGTACATAATTACAGGAAAATGCTGTCCACTAATTTAATTTTCTCAATTGGGAATTTAGGTGCCTTAATACAGAAGAAGAAATTGGAATGATCCAATACTTTTTTTCAGGATATCTGTGTATTAGCAGCCTGAAATATGGAAATCACTTTATTTGGAGCTAGAGGGCTTTCAGTCAAACATTTCAATTTACAGATACGTCCTGTAACTTGAAATTCCAAATCATCTTTAGGTACTGCTATGAAATCCTCAAAAACATTAAATAAAGGTTGCAGATGGTTGTCTACCTTGCTATTATTGTCTTTATCTCGACTCAGAAATCATCTCTGATGAGTGGTATCATAATGTGCATTGTGTAAAAAGACAGAATATTTGGGATAACATATCTGTATAACTGTATGCAAAACAGAATATTTCCAGTGTACTCACAATACAAAATGTTCTATAAAGTCAGTGCCTTTGTCCTTTGACAGGATGAAAACGTTGTCTATGATTTTTGGATTTGATTCCTTCCTTCCTTCCTTCTTTCCTTCCTTCCTTCCTTCCTTCCTTCCATCCTTCCCTCCCTTCCTCCCTCTAAGGTGCTTTTATTGTTTCTGCTTAATTTCTAACCTAAAAATGTAGATGTTCTTTTGAATTAAAGACTCCTATTATCACAATGGCTGTTACTTAGTTGTGAGTAGCATAAGACTGCTGAAATTTTGACTATTCAGCAAGATTTTGGCAACACTGTATTTATTTAACTCTTGTATTTGGAACATGGCCTCATATGACCACCTAACTCCCAACCCTGAAAGTAAAACATGCCGAAGTAACCGCGTATCTGACAGATGTATCTTTTTAAGAGGCAGCAGATATTTGGTGATACATATTCAAGAGTTTATTTTTTATTTGCCCGAATATTGGAAAATTAAGCTTAAATCATATTACTAATTTCTTTGCGTGTTACTACGTTATGGAAAGATTTAAAGCCAAGTTACTGTGTACTCAGCTCTTATAAAACTCGTGTAGTAGAAAGTTATGGAATATAAAACAGCTTTTGTAGTTCAAGCAGTCTGGAAGCTTTGTAAACACTGAAACCTAAGTTAAAACCAAAATGATCCTGTTTAGTACTGCAGGGCACTTATAAATTACATATGCAAACAGAAAATGTTTCTTACAGAGCTTGCCTCTAAATGAGCTTCTGTTTCTGGCTGAAAACTAAATCTTTGTAAGCTTCAGTATTGCAGAAATCATAGAGTAAGCTGATATTTTTTTGCTTAAATCATTAGTGCTTTAAGCTACTCTTACCTTTTGTCACCCCACGTTTTCTTTATCAACCAGCTCTTCATGTAAGGGGTCAGTTTTTCAGGGTCTGATTGTGAGGTTCTATTTCCTACCTCCCTCATTGTGTTTATAGTGAGTGCACTGTTTGTATATAGAGAGAGGACATCAGAAACTCCACAACTTACTGGAGTTTAGTCTATGAAGAGCTGATTGTAAACAAAAATGAGAAAAGACCAATTTGCTTTGCACAGGAATTCTGTGTGGTGGGTTGATGTGTTGTTTTTGGGGCTTTAAATACTCTTCTTGCAGTTTATTGCTGCTTTCTTAAGTATTCAAACAAACCATAAATACTATCTCTATGAGATGTGATGGCTCCTAAGTAGTCATATGCATTTTCAAATTTTGGTGCAATTATTTTTAATGGAAATAAGACTTATTGTAATTAGTACTTTTTGCAGTCACGCTTGCTTGGCTCAGAACAAATGACCAAAAGTAATCTAAATGCTCCAAAATGCAATACAAATCTAACACAAAATAACCTCAATTCTCCAAAAGGCTGCTCTGTGCCCTGAATTGACAAGAGACAGTGCTGAAAAGAAAATGTATGGGCACATTTGGGGCACATCTCTAAATGACTATGTCTTACTTCCAGACTGCTTCTGGCAGGGTATAGTGCTGCTGACATAAAGTACCCCTGTTTGGAAATAGAGTTGAAAAGAACTCACTTCAGAAAATTATTAGTCATCTCTTGTCTATTCTTTAAATCTTTAAGGTTTGAATTCAAAGTGTTTTGTTTAACATTCAGTACATACCTGCTCCTTTCCAACTTTATCTATTCTGTGATTCTGTGATTTTGTGATCCAGAAAATTAATAATTAAGTAAGCACTACTACTATTCAGAGAAGAGCTTTTAAAAATATTTGAGTCTTGTGGTATTTTGTGGATTCAGTTATGTTTCCATTTGTTTATGGTGATCACTGCTAAAGTATCAGATTTTTCATAATTTACTTAACATGATTTAGTCTTCCTCTGCAGCATATAGTTTTATAAAATTTGGAACAAGTGTAGAGTCAAAATTTTCCTAGTTCTGAGAAATTTGTCTTAATATTGAAGTCTATTTTCTAGTTTCCCTGTCTTCAGCTACTCAGGAGGAAACAGAAAGACGGATTCAGTCTTCATACAGTCTGAACCCCAATAGAGGCTACCTCTTCATCAACTATGCAGGTGGCCTTAGATGACATTATTCTGACAAAAAGCATTTGAGGTGCTGAAGAACAGTTTACATAAAAGACATATTCCCTCTCTCTAATCTTCCTCTTTAACATGTATGAGACAAAATACACCTTGCTTCTGTATATGTACCTTCAATAGGTACATGAGGCATAGTTGACCTGTAAAAAAAGATTCATGCAGCTTCTGGTCTGCTTCAGAGGTTTCATGCACCATGCTGGGGTAATGTCATGAGTCTGATAAAACAGTTCTGGCAGCAAGAGCAGCCTGGTCTTCACCTCTGTCTTCAAGCACTTTCCAAGCCACAAGGCTGCATGCGTGCTCCATGTGCACAGCAGAACTGCTCTCTGCCTGCTCAGAAAGCATTGACTTCCTGGCAAGTGATTGTCCTCGGGATCATTCTGTCAGGACATGCCTTGCAGCACATTCAGCAGGCCTGAGAAATGCAGTGTTTTCTTAAGATCCATTAAAAGGATGCAATAATTACATGTGCAGAGGGATATTTCCACATTTTTCCTCCACATCACTTTATTTCTGTTGATCAAGTTTCTAGTAAGATTTCCTAGTTTCTGCGGGCTGCCTTTGGAAGAGATGCATTTTTATGCATGGATGTTGCAATAAGTAGTAAAAGTTGAAAAAATGGGAAGATTCCAGGGACTTTTCATTGTAAAGTCTTTAGTACAAGTAGAATTAAATTTACCTTAATCTGGTAAAGTCAGATACAGTTCAGTAAACAACAGGCAACCAACAGAGATCACAGATACCTCAACACATCTAGAAACTGCCTTTTAAGATAGATTGAGCTTTCAGGAAAACTCAAAATATATATGTTCCCTGTCTTCTCTTAGTCCTCAAGAGTTCACAAATTCTGCAGAGAAGTGCCTGGTCCTTTCTGAGGAAAGAAATTAAAGATAAATATAATAAAATAGTTTCATTTGTCTCAGATCAAGTTATGGCACTTAATATTTCCAGTATAAAATTTCAACAGTGACTGGTTATATATTCCAAAGTGTTTATTAACAGCAAAAGTCCATTTGAAAAGCTAGGAGAACACAAATTTTTTTAACAGATGATCTCTATTTTGATTTAAGTACACACACAAATATATAAATACATGCACAGAGAAACAACAAACACTTTCTTAACGTGAAACAAAAAGCTTTAGCTTTTAAGACAATGAACTTGAGAAGACAATAACATAATTTACCTAAAGGATATATTATGATTGCCTGGAAATAGTGATGTCTGAATTTCCCTGAAATAAATTGTTAATCCGAAAGATCTGCACAGCTGGACAGGAAGTAAAATGAGTGAACGCAACAGAGACAACAGCAAGGAAATAGAATATATTAATAGTCATGAAAACAGACATGCCAGAAATGTCTGGTGATTCCAGGCATCTGAGAGAAATGTGAAAAACAATAAGCTAAGAAAAATTTTCTTTGCATGCTATGTAAAGGGAGCTTTACCATTCTGGTGTATATTTGTGCATACACTCTAAACTGCAGCCCAAATAAATCTTGGGCTTAATTTGGCTTGGAAGAGAAAATGGTACTGGCAAAGATAAAGAGCTTGGGTTTGGAGGTGCTTTTTTGGTTGGGATTTTGAGGGATTTTGAAGCATATCTTTTTTCATTCTAAGCACTCTCTATAAAGCTGGGATAAAAGTTATTAGCAGCACAAAGATTAAAGAAAGATTTATTAGCTTATCTCAGCATCAACAAACAGATGATGAAGAACCTTCTAACTCTTTCCTTTCCTTCTGGAATTAGAAGAGAAATATAAATGTGGCATATCTCCATCAAAAAAGTTAAAAAAGATTCTGACAGATGTAATCGGGTGCTTCCTTTTAACCTTTGATTGTTTAGCTATTTCTTTGAACTCACTTGTGCTACAGGTAGTGAAAGCTGAGGGCATGTTATTTTAGTTATTCTTCATCCCCAAACAGGAAATCATTCTTTCACAATGTGCATTTTTTATCATCTGATTTATAGCCTTTGTTTGCTTTACCATTCTGTCTTTCTTTCTTCCTTGGAAAAAATATCTCTTGCATACCTTTGTCTAAGCTGCTTCCTATTCTTTAAAAGATCTGTACAGCTTATTTTGGAAAAAAAAGTTCAGACTTCAATGAAATAAGTGTAAGTTAAATATTCAAATGATTGTATTCTTATTTCAGCTTTGAAATAGATAGCTCTCTTTAATTAGAAGAGTGTTTAGTGTACTTTTTTTTAGTTTCTTTTTACTTATTTTTTTTTCCATTGGCAGGATAGTGTAAGTACTTATTTTCAGGATCGGAAGCAACAGGAGAGAACCTTTAAAAATTATATTTGTTTACTCATTTAATGGGTTACTTTGTGTCACAGCCCATTCTTTCATTACAAAAATATTTTCAATTTTTATCCCATTGAAAAAAACCTCTTAGCTATAACAAATCCCACTAAAGCCTTCAAGAAATGAGATGAACAGTATTATTACATCATAAAGAGAATGAAGTGCAAAGGTATAGAAATTGAAAAGGTTTTATGATAACAGAGGATGTAGTTTTGTGTGTATTTCCTATTTACCCTTTTAGTATATTTTTAAAAAGAGATGTAAAAAACGTTCTTTTAAACAGTAATCTAATAACTATGGTCCTTCTTTTTAGTATCTCTGCTGTGTCCTATCTGGGGTGTTATGCAATAACTGCAAAATGTATTTATTGTTGTCTGAATTCTGTAGTGTGTTGGGCAAGATCTCACAATAGATACAGAAAATTTAGCTCTCTGTCTTGGCACAGATACATTCGTTTTATGAAAACTGAATCACATAATGTAAATTAGAGAAATATCTCTCATAACAAATTTACAGGTTAAGCAAATTATTTTTCTCATTGAAGTCAAACTTGCCTATTCTCAGAAGAAATGCACATTAGCTTATGGCTATGCATCTGTAGCCTGCACTTGATTGCTCTTGGGTTATCTGAAAAAAAACTAACCTCATAACAACATAATGCACATTTTAAAACATCTGTTATTGACTATGATTTTTGGAGAAACAACCATGATAACTAAGTCTCTGGTCAGTGAGAACTTGGTGTGCTAAAAAACAATGTAACAGCAGATGTACAATAAAAGCCAGAAGGCTGAAATATTTTGGCTACTGCCTCTTCCTTGGTAACAGGAAATGAACAGCTCATGGCATAATCTGTCATAATATTTCTTTGTCATTCTCTGCCTGACTCCAGCATGAATTCAGTAAGACAGCACTTTGTTCTCTTGAAACATCCATATTCTACCATCTAAATTTCAATGTTTCTTTTGCACAAACAATGCTTTTGTACTGACTTACCAAAGGCAAATATTTTCTTTGGGGCTTGAATGTTTTTTAATTGTTTTTGCAGTGTTTCTATACTTTAGCATTAATTTAAGAACTCTTTGAAAATTGTGGTTTGCATTTAATGTTTATAAACTTTATAAAGATAAGATTAAAAAAAAATAAAACAAAAAAGCTTTAGTCTATCCCCAGAATCTATTTGAAAAGATCCATTCTTTTACTCACAAGGAAATAATTGCATCTGTTTAAAATAAATAGAACTTACTTATTTTTCTCAATACTTTATTTTTTACCAATTCACCAACAATTTTATTTGTTCTTATAACAGGTCTTTCAAATAAAATAGTTTTTTATAGAATATACTCCTACAGTGAATGAAAGTACAATTTTTGCCCACATTGAGTACTTGAAGAAGGTATTACCTAATAGAAATGTAGCAAAATTTATAACAAATCCAGGGAAATATGCAGGGAAATTTTCAAGAACCTCCTGAAAGGAGTATACAATTCTTTTTAACTGACCATAGCTGGTAATATTGATACAATGCTTTTGATTATCCCCATGAGTTAAAAGGCAGACAGTCTTTTTTGACCTGTTTACTTGTTTGCTTGTCATTGTGCTTGTTTGTTTTTTTTTCCAAGCAGTAATATATTTGTTAAAGGTGCCATTTCTGTTATTATTAAACAATAATGACGGCATGTCCTATTGATTTATTCTGCCATTTTCCATTTAATGGGGAAGAAATTGTTCCAGTTAGATGTCTCCTTCTGACTAGGAATGATGTTTTGGTCTCTCAAAAGCTGACTGTGGGTTTGTATCTCTGAGTTATGTATTATTAGTCATGATAGACTGAAATAATATGATGCAAAACTTTTTCATAAATTTCAGAGTTACATTATCACCGCACATATTTTTGCCTCAAATAATTTTCATTGCAATAGGGTTTGAGAAGGATCTCTGGCATTTTTTTTGGTCATGTTCAATCTGAATTCTTGGTATCACAATCAAATAGTCAGTAATGTGCTGGATATTAGATTGTGTATGTTCAATCAAGGCATAGCCTTTCGTAAAAGTATCTTTAGAGATTCTGTCATTCCATTTACATTGAAGCCCCTACCATCTTGCCATAATGCAAAAAAATATGAAGAATATTTACAAATTTGTCTGGACATCAGACCTTTTAAGGAATATCTAAAGATAACTGTTGTTAGTTCTGTTAGTTTGGCTAGAAAGACAAACAGTTGCATAGACTTCCGTGTATTATTGGCTGTAGAAATCACAAACAGCTTTGACTTTCCCAAAGGATTTTTTTAAAGCGGCTTTGCTGTATTATCCAAACAGTAATTTATCCCACAGCTAAAACAACTGATATATCCTGGCATCGAGCAACCTTCTCTTTGTAAAGGTATATGAGGTTCACCTGACTTTTTCCATATCCCACTTTACAGAAAAAGTCTGCACTGACATTCTGATAAGGAGATGGTGCCCATGATTTCTGCTGGAGAGACTCTAGCAGCTCCTGCCTTGCTTTGCAACAGCTATTAAGAGCCTTAATAATGCTTTTTCCAGTTACTGCTTGATGCTTTTAGATGGGGCAAAGTTCCATGTCATGTTGCTCAAAGAATAATACATTGGCAAACTGTCAAAAACTCCAGGGCTCATATTCAGTGTTTCCTTTTGATCAGTCAAAAGGACTTGACCATATTAATTGCAGAGTGCTGTATAGTATGGTGGTGGATAAAGCATTTTTTTTAATGTCTTATAGAACTTTCTGAAATCTTCCCTACTAATAAAAGCTTTTCTCCTTCTCATCACTTTTTATGACTTATAACTAGTGTTTCCTGTTTAGCAGCATAAAAAGCAGATAATTTTCTTGCCAATTTTCTGGGTTTTTTTTTTATCCGAACTCTACTTGGAATAGATATACAGTTTAGCAATAGTCATAAATGGAGCTATCATCATCCACTTTGGATATTTTACAAAGCCATTGCATTACCATATTTGTTTCTCAGAATCTTCTATGTTGCTTCAATGTTTTTTATTTGATTTAGGAATTGAGTTGTAGCAGCAATACTCTTAGTTTATAATTATTACAATATGCCCTTTTGAATAATGCAAGTCAAAGTTTTCATTGAATTCAGAAATATTCTCTATTTTGGAAGGAAATAATACCCAGTATCTCATTAGTCTACGACAAATAATCACCATCAAATATGACTGTGGCGATTCTGGCATAGTTACAACAAAATAACAATTTCAATGCCAGTATCTGAATCTTGGTAGTACCTATGCTATCCTGTATCATTTTAGTAATCTGGGACAGGGCTGACTGCTTTACAAGCTAAAATTACTGAAGCTCCCTGTGGTGGGCTTGAATATTAGGAAGAGACAGGGTATAATTACACATTATAACACCAATGAGAAAACATTGTAGAAAAGGTTTTTTAATGTCTGAGTAAAAAACTTCAGAAGGTCTTTAAAGATATTTTGTGGATGATCAGTTTTTAAATTGAATATGTTTGTTTGCAAGAATATCTCTATTAGTTTACTCAACTGGATCATTGACTTGTTAATAATTTTAAGCTGCTTTGCTTGACTACATATTGCTCTCAAGAATTATTTCTCAATGAAATAGGATTTTGTCAAAAGACACATACTTAGAAATATTTCAAAGCAATTACTTCGTGTCAAAAAGAGTAACTGTAAACTTATTATGCAAAATCAGCAATTTTTGATTTTGGAAAAGGTATAAATTGAGAAAGAGTATTTGCTTTTGCATACGCATGGGGAATGCCAGCATCATATACATTTAAGAATGAGCCCTTTATATACAACTGTTTTCCTCTGTCACTCATACAGAACCTAAGGACATATCCATGGCGAATGCTACCAAATTCTAGTGGGAATGAGGAGAATCAAAAATGTGTTTAAAGGAAATATCACAAATAATATTTACAGTGTTTGTGTGTATATATTTATATCTGCAGGCTTGTTGTTTGTTTAAATTTTGTTTATATAACTTTAAATTAAAATCTCTATTAGAAGCAAAATATTTAAGATATTGGGTAACTCATCTTTTTGAAACCTAATTCACAATTTCATGATAGATACATAACATTGATTAAAATCTAATGACACTGTCATGGTAAAAAGAAAAATTATCTAGAATTCTAAAAGCTCATATATATGCAAAAGTTTACTTGATATATTTGTTCCAATGTACTGTGCCTGAAATTTTTACTGGTATATATGCAGTGTAACATATTAAAATTTAGCCAAAAGCAGTGCATCGTCCAGGGGAAAAAAAGTAATTATTAAAATCAAACCATCTGCCTTACTCAGCTGGAGGTGAGAAAGGTCTCCTCAAGGCCTTGTGTCTGTTTTCACTTCCTTGATGGTTATTTTGTATTCTTTTTTACTGTACACGCTCATTTAATTTGTTTTTACTGATATTTACTGTAATTTCTGTTGGCAACAACTATGTACTCTAAACAATTTGCATTCACTAGGACAACAGCAACAAAAATGGTTAGACCTGGAATGACTTACTGGCATAAAATCATTGCCAGAATGGGAAGCTTCAGTGAATTATAGTGAGCTGATAACCTGCTAAGTTTATGGCATCTCATCTGTCCTGACTTTTCCTAAAGAAATTAGAACTGGGAATGAGTCACAGAAATTAAAACCAAAAATGTTTAATCCAAAGAACTTATTTAATATGTTGGCTCACAGTTTTCAAAACATTGCCACAATTTTCATAATTTTATAAGTTGATTATAAGCTGATTTATAAGTTTTAGGGAATGTACTCCAGGCAAGCTTTAATATTATCACATCTTCAGGAAATTCTGAACTACAGTCTGTTGCTTCATTTAATCAAACAGCAGAAAAAAACGATTAATATAACAAACATATGAGTTTTCAATAGATTTAGAAGCAGGTTCAAACAAAGTAAACACATCTGAATTTTCCTCTTAAAACACCTTAACTATATACAATTGAAAGCTTAAAAGTCCATTCTGAGTGATTTCCCTCCAAGTAATTGCTTCACTCAGAATGTTTGAATGGATGCACATCTATAACTGAGGAATTAGATGTGTCATAGTCAGATCTAGGCCTGGAAGGCAATTATAGAGGAGGAGAGAGAGGCAGTCACATATGGAAGATGTTAGAACGATCTGCAAAACCCAGATGCAAATCTTTTCTTTTTAAAATGCTTCTAAATAAAACACTGTGCATCAACCCACTTTCCAGAATCTGTGGGTTGAATGTAGGAGATTCAAAATCCAGCTCTGAATCAGAGTTCTGTGTCCCAGAGTCATCATTAATGTTGAAGGATAATACAACTATGACAGTGTAAGAGATGTGTATTTATATGCACTGCTCATGAAAATCCCAAACAACACTAATGGTGTTTTATTTGAGAGCCTTTGATGTTAATGAGAGATAGGCTTATGCCAAGTCTGGCACATCAAACTTTTGAATTGTATAAAGGCAGCAGCCACAGCAGCTTTGTTCTGCATGAAGGCTTACATGTTGAGAAGGAGATTGTGCTTACAGTTGTGAGCAGTGTAAAAACATTTTCAGAGGCTGTAATGTTGTTTCATGTCAGCTATTTTTTAAATAGGGCTATCAACCAGCTGACAGTCTTCAAACTATTGGGAAATGAGGCAATGGATTTCCTCCTCTCTTTTTTACCAGACATTTTAGTTAGCTATGTCCCAGCCCTAAAAGTATTTGAAACTGTTATATTTTATTATCTACTTAGAAATAACAATTCCTAGCCTTACTCTCATTCTGGTTTCACGTAGAAAAAAACAATCTTATTTTTGAAATGGATATACTTAAGTGTATAACCACCTTTGTTTTCAAGAGGAGGAAGTTACAAAATCCAGTTATACCTTTGAAAACTTAGAGATCTTATATGTGTCTATATATCAAAACCTATGGTTTAAAATTACAAGTAATACAGTTTTGAAACGGACATGATAAAATGATGAGAGCTAAATATATAAATGTTTTGGAGATTTTCCCAACCCAAAGAATTTCCATTTTCATATCAGCTTAAGTTTTAAGAAAGCTGTGTTTGAAGTCATCATCATTTTACAGTCACCTAAATTTAGGTATCTAAAAACAAGCTGTAAACACTCAGTAATACGCCATTTAACTGGAGAGTCTTTCACAGTGTTGTCTGGAGACCAGAATTTCTAGCTACTGGAAATAAGAATATTCTCATATCACTTGCACTTTGATGCCAATCTTTAAAGTTTCATGTATAATCAGTTCTTGAAGAATAGAGTTTTAATATTTCAAAATATATCACCCAAAGTAGAATTGAAAAAATGTTTCACATTGAAAGATTTGATATAAAATGTTAAATAAAAGACAAGGAAGTTTTAAATTAAAATATTATTGCATAAAATTCAAAATTAAATGCAATTCCAGTATTGAATGCAAGCACTGCAACTATCTTCCAAAAAAAAATTTTTTTGCTAGCAAGACCAAATCAAATAGTCTAAATACTCTGTTTTTGTTTTCTTCTTTTTCCTGCAAAATTTACATTTGTCAAACCCAACATTTCCAGCAGAAGTCCTTTTGCCCCTGAGCTCCATTTCATCCAGCCTTCAAATTTAAATTTCCACTCAGAGACACTTTTCAGTCTTCTTAATAAAATTACTTTGATTGGGTGGGTTTTTCTGTTGTGTTTTTTTTTATTTTTTTTTGCATTAATTAAAATTGAGAGACCCAGTGCACTTGTGTCTTAGAAAGAGAACTGTTTTCAGTGCTTACCTCATCGTAACATACATATTCTTCTGGGAAGAATTAATAGAAGCAGGAAATTTGCTAACATTTAGAAAAGATAAATGAGATTTCTGATTAAATTCTTTCCCTAGAAATTCAACTTTTAAGAAAAAAATCTAAAAGTACTGCAGAGTAATTCAAATCACACCTTATAATAATGAGCATGATATAACAATTAGATTAATTCTTATTTTTATCCCTATTTTATTATTTATATTATGCCACTTGTTTAAGAACTGACAGCACAAATGTGTTTTTTTCTTCCAGTTCAAGTGGCTAAAAAGCCTAGCTCATAGTGCTAGAGACTGAGCATTAATAATTTGGTAGTTTTATATGTATAGAGTATTTTGTACAAAAAATGATGTTGAACTTATAAAGACAAGTGTTAAAAACTTGAAGAGAACCATTATTTTTGAAATTTTCTTAGCATAATCAACCCCTGGGAAGATCAATTATAGAAAATTGGAGCTCAATGACAAAAATTTGTAAGGAATGAAATAACTGAGGCAGGAGGCTTATAATGGTTAATGCAAGAAGAATTAATTGTAAATTTAATTATTTGTTCCACCTATGAAAGAAGCTGAGTCATTTTAGAGTTCCTTGAGGCTGATTCTAATGAAAATTTTAGCAGTAATAACGAATTCCTGCTTTATCACCTTAAACTGTAGCTGTTTGATATAAGTAAGCGGCGCACTGTGGTAGTTTTCATTCCAAGGAGAGGCTCAGTCTCCAGGCAAAGTGAAATTAACCGATGAGTCATGGTTAAGATTAGGTTTTAGACATTTTTGCTGTAACTTTGTAAACTATCCTCCTGATAGTTTACTTTTTGATAGTTAATATCCTCTTGATACCTTTCAATAGAAATCATACCTTTTCACTCTTCAAATAGTAGTTGTGGCCTGGAACCAAAATATTAGGAGGTAGGAACCAGAAATGTAAATTTAAATTCCCTCATGATATCCAAAGACCCTATTTTAAACCAGCTCCTGTTGTTTTGTTTGCTTTAATTGCTATGCTCTTCGATTTTTATTCTATTGTGAGATAGATTTTTATTATTTTATTCTGGATGTATCTAAGTCCCCTCATTCCTGTTTAATTCAGACAACTTTTACAGATTCTAGGTAATTGCAAAAAAAAAAAAAATTAAATCCACACAGAATTTATTGCAAATTTGTCAAGGGCATGAAATTTAATAATAATAATAATAATAAAATAGAAAAACTACTAAGCTTATTTCAATCAATATGTTCCCTTGCTTATATCACTTGCTATAGAGGATTCTTTTACAAATTTATTTAGTTCTATTTAATATGTGTTATCTCTTTAGGAACAACACAAACTGTGTAACTATTTCTAAACAGTCTGAAGATCTCACCACCATTTATACAATTCACAATAAATTCTTAATGAATTTGACAGAAAAGCCATCATAAATGGCTTTCCATCTTTCACTGAAAAAATTCTTGCCATGCAATTACGAACGCACACACGCCTGTACACATACACACAGATGAATCAGTGATCCTCTTCCAATCAATCAATGTTGTCCTTGATGTTCTCTGATTTATACTGATATTGGTCAGTAGTTTTTTGGCATTTGTTTAAGGACTTTTTGCTTCTTACTTCAGTTTAAAAGGACATTTTAGAGGATATGGTGGAAGAATTTCTCATTTTAAATGTATGTTATTGAGACATAAATACTAATCTATTAGGGAGGAAAGAAATCTGTTTTATCGATACAATAGAAAAAACCATAACATCTGCAAGTGCTGAAATTTTCAAAAAAAACCCCATAAATACTTCATTTTTTTTTTCTGAATCAGATAGCATGTGTGTTTTTCCTGAGACTCATTTATCATTTAAAAATCATTTCTTGCAATGCCTCACTTTTGCCTTGGATGTGGGAGGGTTCTATAAGTCGACCATCTTAGCATATTTCATAGTTTTTATAATTAAGCATATTTAAAATTTCCTCTCTACCCTTCATATGAGTATTCAGCCTGCCCTGACACTTAATAAGGAACCGGATTCTTGGAATATTTGGTTCAACTGGAAAGAAATAGCAGAAACCTCTTGTTTTAGAAACTGTTCCTCCTGGCAGAGGAATTGTGGCTGTGAGCAATTGCATGAAAAATTAGAAACAGTGTCTCACCAGCCTAAGCACTGATGCAGGCACATTCCTTTCAGGAGTGACAAGAAGTAGCAAATATTTCTTCCCTTTCCTGTCACATTATGCTCATGAAGATATTTTTCATTGCTTTCCATACTGAGGCACGTAAACAGGATGGGTGGAGTGAATTGTAAAGTTCTTGTAATTCAGCATAGCTCATGTAATGGAGTGTTTTGGTCACTGCTGATCTGAAGTTGTAGTGCAGGTCATGGAATAAATTTCTGGAAGAGTGACAGGAAGGATGTTGCGGGGGATTCAGGGAATGACTTCATTCCCTTCACTTAAGGCATCTCTGGTGCGTATGCCTGCACCTGTACTAGCGTCCAGTTGAGAGGAATGGGTAAAACGGGATGTTATCATATAAGGCATTCTTGCTTCAGGGTAAGATAAATTAGCTCACACCAGCCTCCCTTGGAGATTGCATGATTAACTCATACATATCATCCTGCTTCAGGTACTTGAAGTTGCATTCAGTTAACTGTGTGTCCAATTTGTGGTTTAGAAAACACTCAAACTCTTCTTCAGTTCCTTCTTTTACCTTAAGAAAAGGTCACAAGATCACTGCAACACATCTGGGATAACGATGGAAGATACTCTGAAAGCAGAGTACTTGCAGGAGCAGGATGGTCTTTACTACCAGATTCTTTCCCAAGTGGTCTAGTTAAACTGTGGGCAAGTAAACCATGGGCTTTTTGTCTTGTAGATCACCTGCACCGAGGCAATGAATAGAAAAGAAACTAATTTCTCTTGTCACCTCTTCTTTTTTCCCTCATGGCTTTTTATAAGTATGAATGGCTGTATCTTTTAGACTGGCTTTAGAGTCACAGCATGAAGTCACATCAGTTTTTGATACTCCAAGATGATAAATCTCTTTGGAACCGCGTCGTCCTTTTTTATTTTTTTTTTTATTTTTTTTTAACAGTTCAGTAAGCTGATAATATTCAGTAATTAATGAAAATTAACACTAGTCACTAGCAAAACATATACTGCTCGGCTTTTCTCTTTCTGTCTCCCATCCCTTGTCCTCTTGTCTGTCCCCATCTCTCTGCTCATCCTGTGTCCCCCTCCTCTTTCTCATCTGGAAGCAGTTATCTGAAGCCCAAGACTTAATCTTAGGGAGATCTGATACAGACTAACTTGTTCACTTACACAGTTGTCCGGAGTTTAACTTGTTCTTCTCAGATGGTTTTGACTGGAAACAAAACAGAAACTACCAAAAACATGAGCTCTCCTCATGCCCAAAACCTCTTTATGAAAGTAGTATTTCAGACCTCTCTCTTTAAAATGTACAGTTTCCTATGTATTCTTCTACCCTGGGTGTGTAGCTGACTTCCAAGCACAGACAAAACCAACAGTTTCTCCCTTGCAAGATGCAGATTCCCAGGGGAAGTAAATAGTAAAAATTAATTAGAACATATATCCTTTCTCTTTCCAGCCATTTGCTTCTAATGCCTTTTCTTCTAAACCTGCGTTTCCTCTCCTACATTTTTATTTTTTTCTCTGAAGGGATGCCCCAACATCAAATGTCTTTGTTAATTGAAAATACAGTAGGATAAAACAGAAGAGAAGAATGCTCATCCATGTTCTCTGTGGATTCTTATATCTGTTAAAATTATTTTTTGCATCTTTTCACTCAAAAGAAAACCTTGTGGTTTCTGTAGGTGCAGATATTAGGGATAACAAGCACCACAGGCAGCAATTCTCAAGTGCAAACACAGGTAGAGCACTGACTCTAGGGGCTGCATCTGCCAAGATTTTGATGCTGTAACTTATGAAATCCAAATTGTTTTAGAACACAAATTTCTAATAGGAGCTGTGACACTGGACTTGGAGTTATGATAATATTTTTTTTCTTCTAAGTATGTTGTAAACATAATTTTATTTTTCCCAAAAGCATCTCTGAAGTAGATAATAATTTTCTTCATTTTTGCAGGAACTCATGAAAACATTGCCAGAGTATAGAGGGAGTTCGTGTCGTAGCTGGATGAGACAATGTTTTATTGCCATGCTTAGATCAGAATTTCTGAGAACTGCATGATCCTGAAAGAACCCCAGTCTAAATGCAGGATATGAAAAAGGATGTGGTATGTTCTAACACACACATACACACATACTGGCCCCCATGCATGCCAGTACTTCTTGAATATTACAGCAGATCCCCTTAGGACACAGAGGACTTCATTTGATCTCATCTGGGTCTGATCCTGTCTATGTGATGAATGAAAGTATAAAAACGGAGCCTAAATTTTATTTTTATGCATAACAGGTTTTTTTTGCTGGCTTTTAAAAATTTTTTTTAGATCAAATCATTAAGAAACAGAGGTTAACTGGATGAAAGTTATTCTCCCTTCCAGAAACAAAACAAAACAAAACAAATTAAAAAAAAAAACCAACCCTAAAAAAGGAAAAAAAGAAAAAAAGAACCAAACAAATGAAAAAAAATTACAGATGATTTACTGGTACAACCAGTTATGACTGAAAATTTGTAGTACCCACCAATGTCAGAGACAAGCATATATAAATTTATTTTTAAACAATATTTAAAATATAATATTTCACTGTAGAAAAAACTCCTAACACAATATCATTTGCTCAAATAAATGTTTAAAAGAGATCAACTTCTAGCAGAGTTCCTTTGGTATAAAAAGCCAACCAGTTCCATTCACAAAATTCTATACATTTCTTGCGAAAGAATTACCATTTCTAATTTCTGGTGGCTTTTGGGAAGCGGGCCAGCCGCCCTATCTCCCGCGCTAGTGCTCCAATCTCGCCCGTACTGAGCTGATTGCCCATCAGAGGCGAGCGCACTCGGCGCTGGGCTCTTTCCCAGGCTCCGGGCTGCTCGCTCGCCGTGCCGGCTGCCAGCCCATCAGCTGTTCTGGGGCCCCCGACAGCAGCTGCCAGCAACTGCAAACGTCCGGCCTCCACCGAGAGGCATAAAGAGCCAATTGATAGGAACAAACGTCAGGATGCACAGGAATGCCAGCACGGTCATAAATTAATTCTTTGAATTTTAATAGTCTTAAGGGAATGAGAGAGAGGGAAAAAGAAAGAAAAAGAGAGGAAAAAAAGAGGAAGTTGATGTTAAGATAAGCGAGACTGTGGTATATTGATATTTTGTTTCTGGTTTCCCCAAGATGATTGCAGTGATTTTTTGCTAGAGTTATCTTGGATTTAATAATTTCTGACCTTCATTTCCTATGTATCTAATCTCACAAGTAAGTTCTGCAATATTCCTGTGAACTGCTGAGCCAAAAATCGTTTGGCTCTAACACTGGGCTGATTTGTTTCCTTGTCAAAGGATAGATAAACCTGTTATTCTTCCTCCAAAGCATCAAGTGATAGACTATATGGATATGTTGGTCTTTCATGCCTATGAACTGCTACCCCTGCCAAACTGACTCTCTTGCTGAACTGCAATTAGTAATTTTTAAAATATCTTTGTGATAGCTTAGGCATTTGAGCAAATGAGCATGGCTTTGTTGGGAGATGTCTCTCTTGACTGAGTTAACAGTGCCAGATCAGACAGAATTTCTCAGTAAAATACTATTGAACTCAATCTCCCTTTTTAAAAATGAACATGAAAAGAGGCCCAGGTTAGAAAATATAAAAATGTTGGTTCACACTGCGAGATATGACTGAGAAGCTGCTCTGTGGCTCATGATCAGTTATTGTGACAAACTAGTTCCTCCTACAGCTAATGCAGCACTTCAAAATGGGTCGCTATAAGCCTGGAGTTCATGAATGGAGTACCTTCATACAGAAGAAAAGCCACATTTAAACGGTTGCATTAGGAACTCCAGTGAACAAATCCAATACAATTCAGATTATAAAGTTTTCTTCAGTGTCTGTGAGAACTCAGACAGGAACAAGAGCATGAGCTTGTAATGGAACATCATCCTTATATCTCAATTTTCTGGCAGTCATTCATCTGAGTCACAACTTTCACAGTGTTCACTTTTTGATTCCCCCTTCATGTGAATGCCCTAACTTGGGTTTTGAGTTTTTTTGTGTTTACTTTTAGTTTGTTTGGTTTTTTGGTGTTTTTTTTATTTCTTTGTGGTTTTATTTTGTTTGTTTTTTTGAAAATTTGTTTTATTTTGGTTTTGGTTGTTATTTTGTTGTTGTTGCTGTTGTGATGGCTGTTTTAGTAATAGTTTCTCTCTATTATATACACTTGTAGAACAAAAAAAAGTTCTACCATGATTTAAGAATACATTCTTTTTCAGGTTTGAAACAGTGTTGTCTTCATTAATAGGCAAGCTCCACTAACCTCTCTTTAGCCACACATGGGCTCTTGGCCAGCAACTTAATGTTTTGTTGCTTTGGATCTGGAGACAAGAAGGAGAAGCACACAGGGTTAATAATTCCAGCAGAAAGCAAAACCCAGCATTATGCATACTGCATACATCAGAGCAGAAAGGCATTAGAAAAGCACATGTAGGCCAAGACTAGATAATGCAGGACTAGATAATCTAATACTAAAAAGCCATTTCCACCCTGTCTCTCTATACCGAGGTATCACAGAACCATGCAAAAGTAACTTCAGGTGCTAATATTTGGTGGATACCTGGGAATAGACTTTATTGCCCATATAATATAATATAATATAATATAATATAATATAATATAATATAATATAATATAATATAATATAATATAATATAATATAATATAATATAATATATTATAGAATAGATCATACTTTTTCAACAGTATATTTGAAAGCTCCTAGTCATAGATTCACATTAACACTTTTGCTGCTTCTCACAGCAGTAGATATCCATGGCTTACTAATTACAGTAAATCAGACCAGCTTTAATCAAACCTTTTTCTTCCTGTTAGCAGGAAAAGATTCCAAATTTTTATCTGTGCCTTCAATGGAATTTTATTTGCTATGAATAAAAATTCAGGATTTGTTCTTAGGGTTCTTTTTTCATTAGAAAATAATTTATTAGAAAATGATATTTTGCTCAGAATGTCACGGATTTTTTTGTTATTTAACTAAAATGAAGGTCTGAGATTTAGACTGGCTACTCTTATACAAGCAAACATCCCAGTGAAATTGTAGGCACTATTGTTCACTTGATTTTGGACACCCATATGATAAAACTTTTCCTTTGAGTGGCTATTTAAAGTCCTTTCTATTCAGCAGAAGCAAACAGATCCCTTTATGGTTATTCACAATTATTGAACTTAGCTTAGGTAGCTAAGTATGATCGTTGAGTAAGATGGATTGTTCTCAACCCCCTTTTCTTTACCTGTAAAAGATCCCTAGATTGAGCAGCTAAGATGGATCAGTTTACATTTTAGGGAAATAACTTCTACCCTCACTGAGAGGGTAGAGAGAAGAGATTTACTGATGAAAAGAGGTCCTGAAAGAGAACAGAGATGGCAGAGTCGCCTAATCATATCAATCACAAAACCTTGACCGTAGTTGGTTGAAATTTTTCCTAGGATGGGAATTTTGTACTGTTAAGCCAGTAAGAACTGTAGGAACTCAGCCTCCCAAGAGATTAAATGCAAAGCAAACAGAACTTTTCACTGAGACAGGTCCAGGCCTGCCTGTTTCTCCCTTTTCTCCCTGCATTCTAATTCTTGCCTTTAAAGTTAGGGCGTTTTGTTCAATGATTCTTTAATGCAGAAAGTATAATGTTTTTGAATCAAGAAATGGAACTTAAAGAACCCTTCTTCTGCTAGGAGATAATACTCCAACAGCATTACTGATAATACTCCTGCACAGCTGTATTAACTACTGGGCAATGCATAGGCTCTCCTGTACTTCTCACTGACCTGGTTTTGCACAGTAGCCCAACATTTAATGCAAGAATCTTCCCACTGCCATTTCAGCTTTGCACACAGACCACTAGTTAGGCTGTCTCTTTTTGGAGGAAGAAATCTACACCAATAGTCCTGGGCAAACCTTCAGCTTCTCTCCATAAGTTTTTGGACATGGCAGTTCATGGGATATAGCTGTGTAGCTGTGTTGTACTAAATGCTGTGAGTGCTTTATGTATGGTCTTATCCTCTCTCCTCCCTCTACCTTTCCCTCCAACATATGCATTTTGTGAGAGTTAGGCACAGCCTTTGGCCTCATCTGAGCAGCCTGAAGCATGAGATAAGCACCAAGACCTTGGCTCAGACACAGTGGCAATATCTCTAAACAAGTACAGTAGCAGAACTCTAGTCATCTGAGTATCCAAACACTCCTGCTTTGAACCCTGTGGTCAGTGACTGCCTAGGCAACTGAGCTAACTGGTGCCCTAAGTCAGGGGCAAGATTTCTTCTTGCATAGCTCATTTGTTTAGTTGTTCTATTGGATTTCTTCCTTAATCATCAAACCAGTGGCATTTAGCAATTTTTAGCAAAATCCTTTAATGTTTAGGACACAGAGCAGTTACTGTGGAGACATGCATAAATATATCTGGCCTGTAAACAGCAACATATATATTTTTAATATAAAGGAACAATGCTGCAGCTCCTTTTAAATACAGCTTGTTACTTTAGTTTCATACATTTGGTTTTCTAAACCAAGACTTGTGGAATTTGGCATCTATTCTTCTGTTCTTTTGATAAGTACCTAAACAGGATGTCCTTGCAAATCAGATGAAAAACAGCACTGGAAGATTTCCTCCCTCAGGAATAAGTATTAAGATTGGCAGATGGCTTGAGTGGAAATACACAGGAATGTACTTTAGCCGGTACTTGAAAATCATTCCAGCAGATATTGCTGAGGTAGATTCATGAAGCTCAATCAGATTTCTTTCTGCATTGAACCAATTTTTAATGGCCCTGATCAATAGCTTTAATTTATTCTATCCTAATTGTCACAAAGCAGCTTTACCTAAAAGTAAAAATACATAAATATCTTAAAGTAATTACTTTTACAAATACTTTTATATGGCAGAAATGGCAAGGAAGGTTGTTGATATACCCTAGCTAGCAATCATTTCTGAAAACTTGATGCAAGGTCTCAGGCAATTTGGAACTGCGTTCCATGTGAAACCATTCTTGTAAGTATCACTTTTAGTATATTGGAGGGTATGGAGTGCATTTATATGTAAGAAGTTGCATAAACCTGGTAGTTAAGACATTTACTTATGCAGTTCTGATCCCATAACAAAAATTTGCTGTTCAAATCTTTGCTTCATAACAACTCAAACAGTTAGATTCTGTGAGCAGTGTCCAGTGGCAAGCAAACAAAACAAAGAAATGACAAACTGCCAGAAATAATATTTGTTCCTGCTCCAGATTCTTCCTCCATTAGCTATATAATGGGAAAATTAAAGAATTCTAGTATCTATTGGCCCTCTAGTGGTAAAATGAGAGCTTTTGGGAATGAGTGCCTTCAGATTCCAGAAGAAAATACACTCTCATAATTGAGGAAGAAAAAAAAACAAACCATAAAACAATGTACTTTTGTTTACGTTTTGTATGAACATATGTATAGATAGATGGATGGTAAAAGCTAATTTAAGTAATTTTTAGATACTTCTGGATTGGATCTTAGTGGGTCTGAGAGTCAACACATTCCATTGTACCATACTAATGTGTCTGATGGCAGTACTGCCACTGTTTTCATAATAGAGAAGGCCTGGACTTCCTTAGTTAAAGCATAAAATAAAGCAAAATGAATGTGCTGAAGGATTTAATACTAAGAAAAATAAATATTTCAAATAACTGTCTTTAGTAGATATATATAAGAAAAGAGATGCACATCTGTGTCTTTCCAGAGAGGAGAGATGACAATAGGATTTGGAATTGCTGGCCATGATCTTTCAATAAGTCTTCTGGCTGTGTGACTAACTCGCAGTGTAGGCAGAGGCAGGAACTTTCTCTTTGCCTTTAGTCTTCTTTAAAGGAAGGAGATGCTCTTTTTTTAGTCACCAGTGGTGCACTTTTGCTGTTGTAAACTTCATATCGTTGTAGGGGTGCTTTTCTTCCTTTTTGTGGAGGTCTAGCTGCAGTGAGATGAGATGCGCTGTTATGCATGCTGAACTGTTTCCCTGTTGTAAATGAGACTTTCCCTGCTGCTGTATCACCTGTTCCATGCCATCTGGAAACTGTGAAGTGAAATGAAACAGCAAGCACAGGTGCTACAATTTTCTATTTAATTGCTACCATAGAGCAGAATATATATGGGAGAGAATGGTGACTTTTAAAGGTTACAAAGACAGTTCAAGGGGTAAGTTAGGTAATAATGTGCATGCAGTTACCATTGAGAAGCACGGATAGTAGGATCAGTGTTATGTTAATGCTAGGATTTTCCTTTTCTAAGAGTGATAAAGGATTACATTCCTATTCAGGACTCCTACATGGAACACAAGCTGGCTTCCATTTTATGGAGAGATGAAATTTTGACTCTCTGAACAGTAAGAAATAAGCTGTACTTACTCTTATGTAGTGCTCTTCAACTTAGATTTCCCGTGTAATATATGAAATTGTACTCTTAGAAAATCTGCATGAAAATGTATTGGAAAATGTTAAATGTGATGAACTATGTTTTGATCATGAACATAATGTAGTTACAGTATTTCAATTTATAGTATATACTCGAGAAAAAGGTAAACCTTTAATTTTTTATATAACTAACTGGAATGAGCCCAGATGAACTCAACAAAGAAGAAAATATCTCCATAAAATTGCTCTTGTAACCTGGGTTTGCTGTACAATGATAAAAATGTGCTTTCTATTTTTTTCTTCAATCCAAACTACCTCATCCTCAGAGATCTGTGTGTAATTTTTCTTTGATAAAAGAAATTAAAAACTGTTTATTCTATTCAATGCTGAAAAGTAAAAACTGTTTATTCTAATCAATGCTGAAAAGCCATGCTTATACCCTGTACATAAATTCATATGTTTAGGTGAAAGAGATGAAAGATTAGACCAAAGGCATTAAAAATATGTCATCAATAGTTCTAAAGTTAAAAATCATCTGTGAAAAAATAAAAACAAGGAAAAAAGTTTGCATTTTGTATGTTAGTACCGCTTCTGGCTGGTTCTGTGACTTTCTAACTGCTATTTTTAATCAATTTATTCCATGGTTTCCTTCTTCAAATTTCTAATATTGGAAGGTAACAGAAAATTGTGTGTAGGTTTTAGAATGCTGAGGTATATTTGAAGTTTTTACTGTCATCAGTCTTTTGCATCCTAATTTTTAAGTGTATTAGAAACTGGCAAGAAAATTGTCATTTCTATCCCATTCTAACTAAAATTTTCGGAAATATATTCCCAACAGAAATTCAATAAGGAAAATAATCTGAACCACAATGTTGTGTTAAAGTGAAAAAAAATGCTATTAAATTCTAAAACCTTTTTCTCAAGAGAGAAGAAAAAGAAAAAAGGAGAAGATACACTTTGAGGAAAATATCTCTGTACAAAGACAATACTTTCACTTGCTGAAATACCGAGCTGAGAACAGGATGGTTAGCTATAAATTGCTGAATTGTTAAGCATGAAGTAGTTGTGTGTGTTTTCCAAAGAAAGCTCAGGTCTATTTTAACTATAAAATCAATTTAACTGTAAGAAAAGAAGCCCTTAAGAGCATTTACTTTTATTATTTTCCAGGTCAATAATATCCTCACTGCTCTGACATCAGGGTGAGCAGCAGGTGGGATTGGAAAGGAAATCAGCTTGTTTTTGTGGAGGGATATTTGTGGGTGCAGCCTAAAATCCTTAGGGAATGCCAGCTGATTTACCACCACTGACAACAATAGCTACTCTCTCCTCAGCCACACCACACCACAGACTCAAGCTCTTTTATTTCTTTTGCTCCACAAGAGACCTTTTACAGTACTATTTGTGATTTTTATGACTGCAATATGTATAATGACCTTTCTTTATGGTTCTGTGTCATCAAAGTAAGATCAATTGACATGAATTTATAGTGACCACTATGTGTGAATAAAAGTGTTTTGAAAGTGTTGGAGTTGTATAAAAGTGACACAGAATATGGCATCCATAGACATCCTACATCTTTTTTGACATGTGTTGTAAATTCCCATTAGCAGTTTCTAACATTAGGAAAATCTTGTTAACAGCTTAGCATTAATAATATGGCATGGATTTTCTTTGAGACAAGCTGATTGTATTTCTCTATTAAATTTGTCTCCACTATCACTCTAAAGGTCACTAGTCACTAAATAATAGTACTCCTTATTTAAAGAGAAAGCACATTTTATATCACAATTAAAAATATTTTATCAAGTGTTAACTTGAGGAAAGTCAGTTCAATTAAGTTTTAAAGTAAAAATGAATATAATTCAGAGGTGCAGATTTTGGATTAAGTTTGAAGTTTAGTCAGTTTCATGGCTATTAAAAATGCTAGGCTTAATTAAGCAATGGAAGACTGGCAAACCTTTTGATAAATGGTTGGTGTGAAAATTCACTGTATTATACCTTCTTTGAAGCTACAAATACCTCACAAACAAGTAAGCACTCCTTTTCCCAGTATGTTTCAGAAGTGAAATGACAAAAGTCTACAAACTGAATTTAAATGGTTTTAGGTGACAATGCATACCAGGTTTAGTATACAGAGCACAGAGTAATTAATGAAATTTGAGAGAGAGACAAGATGATAAAATCCCTGGTTCTCACATAATTAGTACTTAATCCCAATCTTGATTATGTGAGTCATTTCATTAAATTTATGTTACAAGTGAGGTTACTGGGCTGGCTGGCACGCTTATGGTCAAGTTCTTGCTCAAAAAACTTACAAGATCAATATTATTCAAAGCCTTTGTCACGATTACTGATTTGTCACTTTCTTAAAGAAATCACCAGTATCTCCAAAACTTCCACTTCTCAAAATCTGGATCACTTCTCCCTTAGTTTAGGCTTGTAAGATTTAAATGTTTCAATCTGAGCTGATCATGACAGGTTTCCCTATGAGAGGAATAAGGAATAATAATCTCTTCCTTCATAGAGAAGAAAAAGGAGTTGACCTGAACTGAGATTTTAGATCTGACGATGAGGCAAACTGTGCTCCTGAAGATTTCATCTGCTGATGGTAGTGATCACAAGGCAATTGTAATACATGCTAATGATCAATTTTAGCCATGACATTTTATTTAATCAATTTTAGACTTTTGGAGCTATGTGAGGAGAGTCCCCTCCCTGGAGTTTGGACTTTTAGTGCTTTTATACTTACTGGTGAAAAAAATTATATCTCTGCCTATCTCTAGTTCTAATTTTGCAGTAATGGAATCATACTGCAACCAAGAATTCTAAGTCATTCAGGCATTTGTAGTAAGGAATTTTATAAAACCTAGTATATTCAACTTATGAAAAAAGTTCCCTTCTACCACTTCCTTAATGTATTATTCTTCCAGTCAAAAAGCATGCCCTCATTTATGTACCCTTGACATATATATATATACACACACACATATAAAAATGACACACACAATTCTCAAATCATGAGCATTTTTGTGCTAAGTTATTTTTACATGCTAAAATGTTACACTAACTTTAAACTAACTTTAAAGCTCTCGCTTAATTAAAAAAATGCTCAATATTTCATATTTTGATTTAGCCTAGTGTTTTGTTGCCAGTACTACTTTTCAATTAAAAAAGAAAATATCCTGAGCTCAGTTGAAATGACTTCCTGTCATTTGGTATTTCATCAATGTTCATGTCTGCCAACATACCAAAAATAGCATATGATGGATAAAATAATGACTAAATTTCCACAGACTAGTGTAGTGTTTAATGGTGAAGGCCACATCTGTTAAGATAGCTCCACTCCATGGAGTCCATCTGCAGTTCAGAAAACCAAAACCGGTTCAACAAAACCTGAACAAACAACCATTAGAGCTAAAGCCTCACCACGAAGCACTGAAAAGTAGAGGAAATTTTGTTAAATGAAGCTCATGATTTCAGTGAATTCTGGAGGAAACTCACGATAAGGTGAAAACAAGTAGAAATGCATGAGTCAACAAGTTTTTACATTGTGAGACCCAAACTGAAAATTTCACGAGCAATTTAAATAACTTCCCACTATCATATCTATAAGATGTGTGTGAACATTCTTCACCTACAAAAGGCATTGTAGAATTGCACAACAAACCAGGAAGCCAGATGAGGACAGATGTGCAAAAGGTTTCTTAGAAACAGAATGCATCTGTCTACTTTCTAAATTGGAGGTGTGGCATGAAGTTTACCAAGATAAAACTGTGCAGCATAGAAAGATTTTGGGTTTGCACTGATGTGTTAATTTTTCTGCCGATTGATTCTGATATTTGTACTTATTTTATAAACTATTCTCTGTAAGGTAATAGAACTACATCTGCTATTCAATAACCTGTGTTTAAAAACACTTTGTATAGTAATTTTTTGACATTTTATCATTCCACTGAACACCAGAAGTAGAAAAAGTACACTGAAAATCAACTGATTAACCAGTGATATTGAATGACTCCCATGAAGACTCTGAGGAAGACAGATGAGGAATTTTCATCAAGAGACAAATATGAGTGATATGCAACAGAGATCTTTAAAATTCAAAAGGGACTCAGACGTGGTCATCTGTGGTCGTCAAACTGAAGCATAGAGCAAGAGTTCCAAATGATCTTGATCTGTAAGTGAAATTGACTGAGAAGAAAACGAAAGAGATATTTTAAAAGGACTACTGTAAAGAAAGAATAATCATAGAGAATCATAAAATTATTTAGGTTGGAGAAATACAAGGTGAGAAAAACTGTTTTACAGCAGTTCTTAAGAAAACACTCTGAGATTACTGGGAACCAGAATTTCACTATGCCATATTTTTATGACGAAAACAATCAGAGATCTGTAAATAGGAACTAAGGTTGCAAGACAAGTAAATAATTTATCTTCTCTACTGAGCAACATTAAAATATCCGCTGAAATTTATGTTTGGATACTTCAGTATTTAGCCTAAATTGGGTCCTTATGAAAACAAGGAAAACATTGACAAGTATGGAAAAAACAATGTATGAGAAAATAATGAAAGTTGTGGTACCTCTTACCTTAAAGAATAGAAGATTTAGAGAGCTCATGATAACACCCATCAAATACATAAAAGATTTTTCCAAAACCATAAAGTGTAATCTGTTTTCCAAAGCTGTGGCAGAGAGGAGCAGTAATAAATTACTATTGTTTGGTTGAAGCTCCTTTTTAATTAATTGAATATGTTTGATAAAGAAAAAAAAATAAAGAGAAGGAGATAAAGAACAGAACATATTCAGCATATATTGTGTAGACTGTGTCACTCAAACACTGTCAGAAATAGACATACATGAGCATGCTGGCACAAAATTAGACAGATACAGTGATTTCTAAATTAATGATATTGTTATTTACTTAGGATTCTTATAAAAATCTAGTGACATTCAATAATGTGTTAAATAAAAAAAAAAAAAAAAAGTAGTAGAGCTCAGAGCCACAGGATAACATTGAATCCAAAAGTATGAATAGTTTGACAAAGACACTAAACAGATTTGCCCATGATAGTAAGAAAATAGAACAACCAGCGGCGTAATGCTGTAATGTTTACATAGAATTGCTACATAACTCAAAAATACACTGGAAAGATTATTTGGAGGCAAGCTTTTAGGCTTACAGATTTCTATATATGCTTTTAAAATTTTTTAACTTGAAGATACCTTCCAGAAAAATGTCTTAGGCTCTCTACTGTTCACCCTGGTGTTTTTTGCCTTTCTGTTTGGGAGGATACAAGACTAGAGAGAGACTATAAGGAGTGTTCTGCAGAAGATATGTTTCAGGCATAAATTGTCTTAGTTGATGCAGAAAGTTCCATTCAGCTTCCTCTTCTGGAATGGCTAAACTGTAAAGAACACAGATGAAGATCTGAGAGGAATAGCTAGTCAGTTTTTGATTGAGGTATACACATTTTATTCCTTGAGGGAGGAAAGAGGAAGAAAAAGGAATGAAAATTATAATAGCATATCTCCTCGGCAGATGGTTCAAAGGGATATTGTCCCTCCAAAGGAACTGAAAGAATAATTCTCTGTCAACAAGGGAGTTTGGAGATAATGCAGTTGGAAAGGCCTCTCATTGCAGAGGAAGTCGAGGCCTGGGAAAGTTAGTGAAAAGAAAACAAGTAATACCAGCATATTGAATTGGAGGGTGCAGTTACTGGGAAAATAAGAAAAACATACGAGTTTATTCATTATTCTTTTCCTTACAAGAAGAATACTTTGGAAGATTTTTATAGACTTCTGTAAAATTTTTGTATTCAGAAATAATATTTGTAAAAATATCAGGAAAATATCTGATTAAATATAGGCATTGTTAAAGTAAATATTAAATTCTCACAAGAAGGCAGTTTGTAATACTTTTGAAAATATTTATTAACAAGAGGAAAGCCTGGAACAGGGTGCAAAAATTTTTAGATAGAAATGGAAATTTAAAAGATGGAGGCTTCTGAGATGGTTGAGAATTTCAAGAATATTTCAAGAAAAATGAAATATTCAAGGTGGGTGTAAAGAAAAAATTAAAGACAAGAATTTCACAATTTTCATTAACTTGAGACCCAAGCAATGTTTACTATGCTTCCAAGTGCAGCAAGTGAACCTAATTTATCTTTGCAAATATGTACTCCGAAAAGCAGGACCAATTCTTTGTTTCCTTCAGTGGCTCAGTCTGAATGTAATAAAAAGCTATTGCTTAGATTAGGGGCACTTCCAAGTAATGTAAATAATTATAAGAGAAGACACACCTTTCCTGTATTAGTATTTTTGCACATATTATTTTCTGAGCTCTTAACCCAGTGTGGTACTATAAGACCTCAAAGTGGCAGCATTTCCCAGAGTACTTAGAGCCCTGTCAGGAAATAAAAACACAGGGAGTTTTGGTTTTGGGTGGATAAAGATGGGCTCCTGCTTCTCAAGGCTGTGTTTGAAATGTCAGGACAGAGCCCATTTATTCTGGATACCACTGAGCGGCATTAATGTGGCACAACGCCACAACAAATATAGCTCATGTTGCTGCCATCCAGTCAGACATATCTGATCTTTCCTAGGAGTCAGGCTTACTTAGAAACAGCACCAGCCAAAAATAGCTATGCAGTTTGTTGAGGGGAGTTGCCTGTCTTCATCCCAGGTTACAGAAGAAGGAAAAGATACCATGTCTTTTAACTCATGTAACATTCTGTGTAAACATCAGGCTGTTCTCCAGCTATAGAGGTGAGGAGCATTATATTTATTATTCACCCCAACAAATAAACACTAATATACTCTTCATTTAACTTCATATGTGTATAATGTATAATATAATGTTATATATGTGCATAATGTATGTGAGTATAGACATATATTCAGGGACATAGCAGCAGATATATCTTATCCTAAGATAAGTGTTTCAGCGCAATCACGAGAATCACTTTCTGTGATTCCTGCAGAATCTCATCCTGTAGGGATGCCCACATAACATGAAGTAGATATATCTCTATGCCACAAACAGGGATTTTGAGTTTACTTCAACATACAGAACTACACTGTTTTTATACCAGTTATTTGTGAGTTTACAAACACTTTATTACTCATATGTGAAAGAAGGAGTTGCTTTGTGATACTCAGTTTCCTTATTCATACTTACTGAATTCTTTATCTCCATCTTTATTGGGTGAGGGTGGGGGGAGAAATTGTCACCAAGACTGAGGCACTTTATGCTGTCCTTTCATCAGTCTTTAACAGAAATACCAGTGATCCTCAGAGCAACCAGTGCCCTGAGCTGGAAGACAGGGGCAGGAAGCAGAACAACCCCCTCCTTTCCAGGAGAAAGCAATTAGTGACCTGCTGTGCCACTTAGAGGTTCATATGTCTGTGGGGGCGCATGGGACTCACTTGAAGGTACTGAAGGAGCTGTCACAAGAGCTTACCAAGACTCTCTCCATGATTTTTCATCAGCCTTGGCTGACTGGAGATATTGCAAATGACTAGAGGTTTGCCAGTGGGAAGTCATCCACAAGAAGGGCTTGGAAGAGGATCCAGGCAGCTACAGCAAGATTATGGACCAGCTCATCTTGAATGCGATCACACGGCACACACAGGACAAAGTGGCCAAGAAAGCCAATGACATTCTGACCTTCATCAGCAAGAGTGTGACCAGCAGGACCAGGGCAGGGACTATCCCCCTGTACTCAGCACTGGTGAGGCCAAACCTCAAATCCTGTGTTCAGGTTTTTGGCCACTCGCTACATGAAAGTCATCGAGATGCCGGAGTCTGTCTAGAGAAGGGAAATGAATCTGATGAAGGGGCTGGAGCACAAGTCTGATGAGGAGCAGTTGATGGAGCTAGAGTTGTTTAGCCTGGGGTAGAGGAGGTTCAGGTGAGACGTTATTGCTCACTACAACTCCCTGAAAGGAGACTGCAGCCAGCTATGGGTCAGTTTCTTCTCCCAACAACCAGTAAGAGGACAAAAGGACATGGCCTTAAGCTACACTAGGGGAGATTCAGGCTGGACATTAAGAAGAATTTTTCATAGAAAGGATTGTCAAGCATTGGAATGGGCTGCCCAGGAGGTGGTGGAGTCACCATCCTTGGAGGTGTGTAATAAAAGCCTGGAAGTGGCACTTAGTGTCATGGTCTAGTTGACATGGTGGTTTCCAGTCAGAGGTTGGACTCAATGACCTCAGAGGTGTTCTCCAACCCCACTGATTATGTGATTCTGTGAGTGGCTCATAAACAATTGATACAGAAAGACTATCTATCTATCTATCTATCTATCTATCTATCTATCTATCTATCTATCTATCCCTTCAGAGACAGACAAGAGGTAGAAAAACTATCCAGAGATTTTTGGTCTGATGAATATCTGTTGCTCAGCAGATGCTCACACATCATGTCAGCACTAGTAAGTACTACAGCATAACCACACTACGGGACCCAGATGGTGTTGAGGGCCTGTGTGTGTGTCAACACTATATGCCTTTTAGGACATTTCATAAAATCTAGGGTGGTCCCGTGGGCTGAAAATCCATTACCAGTTTTG
Organism: Phainopepla nitens; assembly: GCA_013400175.1. NCBI lineage: Eukaryota > Metazoa > Chordata > Aves > Passeriformes > Bombycillidae > Phainopepla > Phainopepla nitens. Next base: position 1,481,518 of record VXBQ01010752.1, read on the forward strand.
GGAAATGATGTTTGTTGCTTGTACATCTTGCATTTTACTTTGCATTTTACAAATCCATTTAGAACTCACTGGTTCAGACTACATTGTGAGGAGAGTGGCTCCACAATGATGAGGAGATTTGGTTTCAAAAGTGCATTCCTGATCTGACTTAAAACTCAATTATAATTACACCTAGTGCATTTTGCACCAACAAGGATTGGTCTCTTGGCATACACATTGTGGAATTTGAGTACTAGACTGTTTAATACTAGCTAAAATTGAACTCTTGCAAGAATGAAGCTCTGGCCAATTGTGCGAAAGGGATGTGTTTGTCTCTGCTAGTGCTCTAAGAATGGCTATAAAATTAAATTGAAATGTCAGGAAGACAAACATGTGGGTTTATATGACTATTGTCCACAGATGCTTCAGCTATTTAAGTGCACAAGACAGTGTGTCTGTTTATACCATCAGTCTCCAGTCCCAAAAAAATAACAGGAAAGGAAAGGAAAGGAAAGGAAAGGAAAGGAAAGGAAAGGAAAGGAAAGGAAAGGAAAGGAAAGGAAAGGAAAGGAAAGGAAAGGAAAGGAAAGGAAAGGAATTAGATTTGATCTTAGAAGTGAGAATATAATCAATAACTTGCAACTCTGCCTCAAACATCTTCCTTTTAATTTCTTCAAGTCTCTTTTAAATTTCTTTTTATAACTCTGTATATGACTGCCTTCTGGATTTTTTTTTAATTCTATTTTTTTCCCTACATTAATACTTGATAACTGCTCATGCATGCATATTTTGTTTTGCTTTTGCACAAGAGAGACAACAATGCATAAAAGAATTGCTGTCTATGCATAAAAGAATTGCTGTACAAGTGGTTGTAGGTGTCTGCTTCTTCCTGCAACAACTTTTTTTTTAAATATCTGTGGGGATAGTGGAGGAAGAACAGGAATTAAGGGAGGACTGTTATGAACAGAACTGTAGACTTCCTCCATGTAGTTGTGAACAGGTTACCCTAGGCTTGGCCTTGAACAGCCCAAACCCCTGCAGGGCAAGTTCACCGGAGTGCAATGGCCTGCTATTAGAGGGCTGTGTTTTCTAACACCTGGGCAATGAATGGAGTTTCCAGCTAGTAATTAGACACCTCTTGCAGGCAGCAGAAGAGTCCCTTTTCATACATTGTTTTCAAAGATGGGGATGGGGATAGAGAGCCTAAAAGGTAGAAAGAAAAAAAGCTTCCTGTATGGTGTTTCATGTTAGCTTACAGTCTGTCAGGAAAAAAACTGGTGTTGAAGTTAGTTCCATATTAAATTTCATAAGGGGACATTCCTGCTGGATTCTAGATTTTTTTTTTCTCTCTCTTAAAACTCAATATCATATTACAGGTATTGAAAATAAATGTGTTTTGTAAGCTAATGGGTAATGAGGCACTTAAGAGAAATCCCTGGACCCCTACATCTCTCTGGATCCCAGAGAAGTTAGTGTTCATTGACAGCTCCAATGGGATTTATTTAAGCCTAAAATAAGTATTTCTTTGGACTTAATTATAGGAAGTGCTTAAGCTGCTGAATTCAAATGCCAAAAGGAATTCATTTAGTCCAAAGAGAATCTTTTCCTGTTCTGAAATTAAATCTCTCAGAACAGTTTGAAACAAGGAAGAAAAAGAACAAGTGAACATTACCTATTTTTATTGTGTTTATGCTTATTTTTGACCATCAGTTTATCCCTATATGATAAAAATCTCCGTTACATGGGAAGCAGCTCTTGTTCACCTCCCCGATACTTTCTGAAACAGGCATGACAAGCATTTTTGTTACAACAGTGAGAAAACCTCTCAAAGTTCAAATAATTTAATAGTTTGAAAAACAAGTGATTTAAGGCTTCTGTGAGGTTTGCATGTGTATATACAGTCTGTGATTAGCACAGGAATGATTGGGTTTTAATTTACAACTTTATTTCAGTCTCTCATACAACTCTTATTAGAATTTCCATGTCAGAAATTCTGACAAAGTGCAATTCCAGAGGCTGCAGTGAAACTCACTGACAGCAGATAGCTGGCCCTGATCTTCTAGCAGATAGAAAGTTCAAGTAGGCTGTAATTGCCTAAAGATTCAGTATCAGTATCAAGCAGAAAAAGATCTGCATTAACAGTCCATGCATCTGTAGAGGAGCAAAGGTATGCTTGTTTGGAGTAGTTATCAATACTTGAAGCATGCTTTTTGTTCAATGGAACGATAGGAAACTATTATTAATATTTACTTCTTTTTCTTGAATTATTTTACTTGGAAAGTAGGGACTTAATCGTGCTTTCTTTTGTTTGCCTACCTTTTGTTCTCTCCTGATGGAATAAATACTACATCTCTCCACTTTCCTTAGCTTTTACCATAAGGAGTTATGGTATCAGTTATATCAGTTTTGACCAGTGTACCCTGTGTTTTCCAAACCTCCTGACCTACACCTCCTTGAATTTCTAAATCTCTCTCCCTATCTTCTCAATAGTATAACAGCTATGATATTCTGCTGATGATAATAGAAAGAACTTTATATAAATGTTTTGGTGAGGTAAAATAGGGTCATTTGATTTGATGTGGCTCGGTCTTGAAAATAAAATGAACTCTCTTTTCTCCTCAGGTCCAGATCTAACATATGGACTAATGTATCTGACTCTGATTTCTCTGAAATTCTCTTATTTTTTTCGGAAATCACTGGCATCACATTGTTCTGAAGACTGTATTAACCTTAGCCAGGTGGAAACGAATGTCTCGTCAATGCCTCAGTTAACTGAGCTATTCTGTTACTTCAGGTCCTCAGGACGTCTAAGACAAGTGGCCTTCCAGCACTTCTCTGAAATTTCTCTGAAGTTGTGTCAGTCACTACAAGGCTTGGATTCTGAGAAGGGGACAAGAGAAAAATAAGGAAGTTTTGACTTTTAGTTAAACCCCAGCTCCTTCAGCCCAGCTAAATGCTGGCATAGTCACCTTGGAGAGATGTGCACTGTGTCACAGAGAATGGAAAAGGTACTCTTTACACGGCGTTGCACCACTTCTGTCTCATAGGGTGTTATATTCTAATTTAACAAATGTATGTCTACATTCTGTTCACTTGATTGGAAAACTAAGGGTTTGTGCTGTAATCAAAACAAGCATGAAGAAACATCTGTCATAATGAAGGGCTTCTCCCTTTCTTTACTAATATTTATATTGGCTTAATTAGAGTTTAAAACACTCATTGAATAGGCAAATAAAAATTCAGTACTGATGGGACTCCCGCCCCAGAAAATCTAGCAAATCAAACTGTATTACAATCTATGAGATTGCTGATTTCCAGAAATTTTACAGTTAAAGATAATAACATCCTAACTCACTTTGAACAGTTAAGAACCCCAAAAAACTAAGACGATTTAATGATTCATTTGACTTTAATACATTGCAAAACTTTTACAAATCTGTTCTGAAATGTGGAGTTTACATGATTGCCAGTTCTTTGTACTGCATTTTTCAAGGTAACATGATTTTGTACAGCAGATAAGTTTTTTTATCACAAAGCCATAGAGCTTTGAACCCCGTTAACCTCTCCCATTAATGGTGGTGTTTTGCTTCTTTTCTTCTTTGTTTTTAACCTTGACATTCTAACAATGTATTTCTGTTATTTATCCTTTTTTTACAATCAGACACATACATGTGTGTGGGTATACACGTTAGTATATATAATCACGTTAGTATATATAATACACGTTAGTGTATATATAATATTTTAGGGAACTCAATAGATTCTGAGGTACAAAAACAAAGCTTCCAAGTAGACCCAGGATTCAAAGTGGTAGGAATCAATGAAGTACTGCTGTGGCCAATGGTATGAATTTTCAAGAGAAGAAAAGTCTCCATTAAATATCATAATTTTTAACAGTTATAATATTAATACTGTATTTGGTATCATAAATATATTTACACTTACTATACATTAAATAGTTACATAGAAACCTATTAACTGTACATTAGTTAAATTAAAAGCCTATATCAATATGAAATAATTTTGTTCATATATCAATATGAAAAAATTAGCAAAAATCATTGGCTAATAATTTTTAACAGTCAATTTAATTTAAATGTGCTTATAGCATTATTGCTTATAGCATTATTGTCCTTTCTAGATGGGTATAATCACTGGATGCATGCTTGAAAAGATTGTTCTCTTGGATTTCAGGGAAGTTGTTATGTTGAGCTCCGAGGTACATTATCCTGTACATTATAGTGAAAGACAAATTATGTCAAAGAGCATATATTCAATCTTTTTTTGTTTTCTTTTGATGAATCACAATATTAAATATTATTTTAGAATAAAACAAAATTGGAAATCTTTATTTTCTGGACACCGAACTGCTGATGTTACTTCCAGACATTCTTGCTTTCCTACTTAACAACTGGGATTTTATAACATAATCTGTAATTAGCGATGGAATAATTTCAGTTTGCAACACTGGGAGAAGCCGAGGGACGAATAAGGGGAACACCTTGGAAGAATGCCACAGCAGCTGCAGACTGCGCAATTACATTTGTAAAATCCATGAAAGGTCATTTGGCTGATCTTTAGTGCTCTTTGTAAAATACAGTATGTCCTGTTTCAGGAACCAGGGCCAGAGGTACATCTCAAAGCAGAATTTGACCCTGTTAGTTCAAGGAAGTTGGAACAAAGCCTTTATAGAATTCATGTTTAAAATTCAGCATAGTATGCAGATTCTAATTTAAGCAGTTGGCTACTTACAGATCTACAGATTTAATTACACTAATCTCAGATGGATCAAAAAAGATATCCTAAGTAGTATTCTAGCAGTATTCTAAGCAAACAATGTGAGTGAAAAACTAACAAAAAATTTCAAATCCTTCAGTTTGTTACATAGGCCACAAAAAAGTACAGCTGTTAGTATTCTTAAAATACAAGCATAAATAGAATCTCGACTTTTATTTTTCTATAGTAAGAGTAAGGTTTATTTAATTAATTGAAATGTAATTATTTAATGCCAACACTGAAATCCACTCACAGATTTAATGTCTGTAAACATGCTGATTTGCAAAAGATAAACATCTAAATCCTGTTACTAGAGAGAATGTTAATCAATTTTATATTTCGTTTTAAACTTGAAAAATGTAAGTGAAGGTACCAGCAAAAAAGAAGTCATAATATTGCTTTCACTAACATGGAAAGACACGCTCCCTCTTTTAGAGTAGAAAACCAGTCAGGATCCAGTATTGAAACACAACATAATAAATGATCAATGTGATCTCATGGTTGTGGATACAGACAAACATTGTCAACCTCTCCAACTGCTTTAATTTCAGGCTTATCTAAATCAACTGGCTGGTATTCAACACTCCCTCTGCAGTACTCAGTTTAATTCAGATTTTAAATATATAAACTCGGTATACTTGAATGTTTCAGGAGCAAGTACTGTTTAAACCTGATCTTTTAGAAACTTAGCATGTCAATGAATATTTTATGCCAGAAAGCAATAAGGATTCTCAGCCCATTTTAGGTACATTGAAATTATTAAAAAATTGCCCACTGTCTTTAGCATCAGTATTTTATCCCATGTTACTTTTGTCTCATAGATTTATGCATATTTTGTACAGTATTGATTGCACTGTGGAATCTGTTTGATATTGCAAAAATCCTGAGTTGCAAAGGGGTAAATTATCAATGTGATGAGTCACAAAACTAAATTTAATTAGTACTTTTCATTCCAGGTCAAACCTTTCTGAGAAATTTGCTTATTCCAATCAGCTTGTAGTGACCTCACAGTGAGAGCACTGGCCAGTGTCTTCAGTCTTTTTCCTTTTCAGTCCTTAAGTAGGTTTCCAACAAAGGTGATTTCAACCATATAATTCAAGTTTGCATTATCAAAGACATTTTTTTCGGGGAAAGGTACAAAATAGTTTTTCAGACCAGTTTTTCCCACCATTATGAAATCAATCTTCTAACACTTCCACACCAGTATTTGCTGATCAAAAAGGACATTCTCACTGCCCTCTGATCCTTGATTTTTGATTCAAATTGTACTAGGCCCTAGTACAATAGGCTTGTGTGTACCCCTTATAGTAGTTCCATTACATAAATTCACATCAAGGTATTCAAGCCTATGTTCAAAGCAGGAGAAACCTGTTTTATCCAGTCTTTTCTCATCTTCACTAACCTCCAAATACAAAGATAAAGTATGAAGACCTCTTAAAATATATTTGGAGGAAAAAAAAAGGAAAGACTCTTGTCAATCTTTTTAACTCTATTTTATCCAGCTGTGATCACATGGCCTGTGTATATTGTAAACAATTTAATCAGAGATGTTTTGGCTTGGTTTTTTTGGATTTGGTTTTTATCCCTAATTGCTTTGGAGTTCTTACATTTATTTATTCTTATCCAGAATAATGGCTTCAGGATTTCCCATAAGAAGGCTGAGACAAGAAAGATGATATATCAGGAAATGAAAACTTAAATGTCCCGAAGGAAAATGTGTTTCATTTGGGGATTTAGAGCAGATGTTTACATTTTTGCTGTTTTTGAGGGATAACACATGTCTCTTGCATCGATTTGTTTATCAAATAATGATATAGAATAAGATTGTTCCTGTAGTTTGTAATGAGAAACAAAACAGAGGTCCAGATACTAGAAATAGGAAATAAGAAGATACATTACAAACCTCAGAATGAAGGGAAAAAGAGCTCCTTCAATATATATTTTTGGAGATATTTTGGGTTTTTTGGAGAACAGTTCCCATTTTGTAAAAAATCCATTAATATAGTAAACCCTAGAAAAGGAGAAAATCTTCATGACTTTTAGAACTGTATTATGTTGGGGTGGAGATTTGCCTTCTTGTTGAGCAGACAACTGTGGGTCTCTAAAGAGACTCATAAGAATTGCCAGGTAAGCAAAAGTCTTAGACTTTTTTTTGTAGACTGTCTCTGTGCTAGAGCCCATTGATTCAAATTTTTCTCTTGCTGAAATTCTTGTCAAAACACCTAGTGCATCCCAAGCTGATACTATTTTTGAGGAATACTTTGTGAGAAGAGCAAACATCATCAAACCAAGTGACAGAGTACCGTACAATTTAATCTTTGTCTCTTTTGTTGCTTGTGAAGTTCAAGTGAGAAACTGCTCTGAAAAAGTCAAGGTAGTCTTTATGCTCCACAGGTGTCAACCCCTTTTCTTCCTTCCCTAGAGGAAATTAAGATTTATGTGTTGGGGGTGCCCTATAGGTTTATTTTTGTTTGGTTCTTTGTTTTTTTCCTCCCCCTTTTTTGGTCAAGAGAAAGCATAGTGGCTCTTGAAAAGCAAACACATGACTATTTTGTGGATTTATCCTTAGTATTTATCCCATTTTTCTGTCATTCATAACTAAGAGACCACTAGTAAGCTTAGCGCAACCTCTTGGCCTTCATTAACCACATCGTAGGTTATCCCTCATGAAAAGTCTTTACTTCTTGTCTTATTCTGTGTCACTTCATGGGTTAAGTGCCTTAGAAAATGGAATATTTTAAAGAAGTAGATTATCCATTCATGGTTTCTTGTGTGCTTTCCCCCCACTTCTGCTCTTTTCTTTCCCTTTTCAATGTAAGATAGAAAAGAACAAAGGGACTTGAAGGAAAGTCAAGCTAATTGAGTTGAATCCCCGTTACCTCAGATATGCAGGAGTTAAATTCTGCAGTTCGGGCTCTGAAGCTGTTCAATAAATTGAGAAGTGTTTGTTGAGTGGAAAAGATGGGGGGAAGCCAAGGAGAACATTCTTTTTATGGTGTTTTGCAGCCTCTGGGAAAGGAAAGCGTAGGTCTCTCAGAAGAGACAGATTAGTGCTCTCCTTCAGGCACCTCATCTGGAGAAACTTTTCCATGGCTGGCTGTATTCACTGTCATCTAGAAGAAAAGGGAAATGCTGTTTTTGTAATGAACTATATGATTAATTTGGAGCTGTCCAGCAGGGTGTGGGCTCATTGACGGTTTTCATTCTGATGCAGCCACTCTTCCTTCAGTAATGAACCTATTGAGACAGTATGGAAAGGCAGTTGCGTGTGCTGTGTGGTTTACATAAAACATGAATGTGATATCAATGATAAGATTGCTTGAACAGTGCAAACAGAGAAAAGGACATGGACATTTGTTTCTAAGAGTTCAGATCATTATGCTTTTGTGCTTTAGGCAAGAAGGAGATCCATTGATTTAATCACGATGATTCATTTGTTGTAAAGATAAGAATGTGCTGGGTGGGATTTGATTTTGTTCTTATTGCTACTTAGTCATTATCTTTATGAGCAACCTAGAGAGCCCTGTTGCCTTAATTTTCCTCACATCTCTAATGCTTTACACACAGTTAATTCCACTTTTTATCACCAGCCTAGTGAGAGAGGGGAACAGTTCAAATAGATTTTTTATTTAATACAGTCATGATCATATGGTTTTGCCTTTGGACACAGACAATTATATCTTATTCCACAATTTTCTAAATGTAACAGATCATAAATAGTTTAAGTACAATTCAGCAAAATTTTTTACTCTAACATTGCTACAGGTTTAAAACATCTCTTTTGAAAATAAATAGGATCATGTCTTTTGTATCCAAGATCACTGCAACAGATCTGGTGTTTCTGTAATAGCAGGAGAGAATTATTATTTGAAAATATCCTGATATAGTGACACTTGATTACACCATTTTCCATATAGTGTTATTCATATAATGTTATTAAAAAGCAACACAATTAATGTTCTACAAACTAGGTGGTTTTGAAAGGGAAGTATAGAGAGTATCAAGCTGTAATGAAAAAGAAAATGTTTTTCATTTTATAGATGAATGAAGAGTCACAACTGCTAGAGCACTGTTGTATAAAATTTCTGGACTTTTATTGAATATTTTACTCTAAGGCTAACAAAACCTCAAAGTTCTTTGAATGATGAAAAGAAATGCATACAGTATATGTATACTGTATATCCTTATCTAGTCCTGCATTTTTTTGCACAGTCATAGATAAGCATGTATTTAAAATCTCATATATTTTCTAATGAGATTTTATTAATTCAGAGTTTAAGTGACATATGGACAAATTCATTTTTTTTATAAAACTAATTTTTTCCCCTCTCTCTACAGTCCAAAAAGAAATTCTGAAATTTCATTTCAGAAAGGTTAATTTATGTGAAAGCTGTGTTGAGAGGTAGTAAAACACCTCTCAAAAATGTGGGGGAAATAAAGAGTGTGGATATGCAGAGGGCTATGTAGGCACATCCCTGCACCCTCCTAGGACTCTGCTGGAATTAATATACACGTGCACAACTGGAGGATTAGATACTCAAATGGTGACAAAGCTAATTGTTAACATCTTAGTCTGTAATCCACAACCCAGCTGCACACTTACTCTTGCAAGATTTATTCTGAGTGGACTTTTAAGACTGCAGAAGTGTTTCTAATCAGATGAAAGATTTTTATAGATGAGGAAAGCAATTTTTGGCCTAAACATAGTTTTCTTATATGGATCAAAATTTCCATAAATGTTCAAATCACAATCTTTGTATTTTAATGCTGTTATCTAACATATGGATTCACTTTTTAGATTTAAATAGTAAAGGAAAATGTTTATTAAAAAGAAAAATAGGTATCACTGAAACTGATCATTTAATGACAGCAGGGTAGATATTTTTTTATTAGAGCTCTGCTGGATGTTTAAATATGTCTGAACTAACCAATATGAACATAAATTAAGATTTATAATTTTTAGTGAATTATATGCTTGCCCAATTTCTTTCTGACATTTCCATCCAAAACAGATTAGACAAAAATATTTTTACTATTTTCTTAATATTGATGGTATTATCAAGGGCTAACATTTTCTGAAGAAAACAAAAGCATAAAAATTTCGGTTTCCTAAATGTAATTAACATGAAGGTAAATATTTTTACCTTTTAGGGAAAGAAAGGGCAAAATGATCTAAATATCATGTTTTAAACTATTTCATCTTCTTAGAGTTAAGAATTTAGGCATTGTCTTCCATTTGTCTTAACCTTCCCTTCACTGGGTCTCTTAATCAAGGTTTGTTGCAATATTGTCTCTAGATACTCTGAATAATTTTTGCTGGGCATTTTAAACCAGTGATGCAGTCAGGTGCTTCACCTCATGTACTTTTTCTTTAAGAATAGGAAAGTTATTTTATATTTGAACAAATTTATTTTCATCAAGACATGTAAGGGGGCTGATGGGAGTTGATTCAAACTCTGGTAACAGATTTTTACAGTAAAAGTGATTAACAATTTCTCCCTACCACTATATTGACTTCCAGGCTTACCACTCTCTTCAGATGAATGATGACATCTCATTCACAAGAACATAATGAAATATCCATAAGCGAAGTTTACAATTATTATTTTGTAAAAATTGAGATAATTGAGGGAAAAATAATTCAGGCCTCACTGTTTCCCATAAAAAGTAGGAATCTTTAAGAGGATGTCTGTAAACATTAATCCAAAACCTGCAGGGCTTGTGTGTACACATATTAGATATTATTTCATATTCTACCCAGCAAGACTGACCACTACTTATTCACAGAATATTATTCAAACTCAGTAGTTTCAATTATACAGAAATGCTGAAGAATTTGGTCTTCAACTTTCTCGTGCTCTGAATGTCAGTGAGCCAGGACAGATTTATTTTAAACTGAATTTGATGATTTTAAAACGTACAGTATATTTGGTACTTTAAAACAATTATCTCTTTAGGAAAGTTCAGTATTTAAAAAACGACACAATACAATTAGGTTGTCATTCTCATAATAGCTCGAGTACTTCTACATAGGACTGTACTGTGCAGGCTAATTATACCTTAAAATGTACCTAACACCAGCGTGATACCTCTTCTATGAATATACAGCTATTGATATTGCAATATTTATCATTTTTTGTTTAGTTCTCAGTCTCTGTTAGAATCAGAATTCACTCTTTTATTCTCTTATGAGAATCATGTTTACAAGTGTGTTTGTAACCCTTTTATAATTACTTAATTGAAGAAAACTTCTGGAATCAATCTCAGTCATCTCTTTAACTACCTTGAAGGATTTGGAGAATCTGAAACGTAAAGAAATCTAAAATATTTTAATTGCTCCCTCATCTTGTTTCTGCTTAATCTGTAATAAAGTTTTCAGACTAAATAATTTCTCTTTTACCAATCTAAGTACCCTAAACCAAACCTTGGTTTACTGTAAGACTTATCGCAATGTTGCTTTTAAGTGTCAGATGACACCTGAGATCTATTTTGCATAGTAAGAAAGAAGCAGAAAGTTTACAATCTAAAAAAACCTCCAAGTCATCAGTATGATATCTTAAGAGGTTGTCAAAGAGGAGTTGAAGGAACAGGGAATTAAATTCATAAATGGATTTTGATACATATCAATCATGCTAAAACAGTATTAGAAATTTATGGACTTATGAACATTTTAGAATCCTTTTTTCAGTATTGTCTAACAAACCAGGTGTCCTGGAGTGATGCATTTCTCCTAGTGGCCATATGTATGCAGCTATTCAGCTCTTGGAATATTCCTCAAACCCTCTGACCTATACCTGTACTGCAGTGGGATTCTCATACTGTCTATTTAATTCTAGGAATAGGGCCAATGGTGCTTTCAAAACAGGGCTAGTAAAAATATGGGGAGATAAAGAAGTTAGTCTACTCCCTCATGTCTGCAGATCTATTGCCCAGACCTCCCACCCAGGCACTGGTAAATGATGTTTCACTCGTGTCCTCTCCCCAAGTCAAGTTGCCAGTTGGAAGGCAAATGGTACGTCTCATAGAGCAAATGTTTTATAGATGAGTTGTGAAGTCTCTAAGGTTGAAACCATTATATTAATAACAGATTTTCAAGACACCAAGACAACCCTTCTTGGATAAAATATACCTTAAGTACCAAAAAGTATACGACTTCTGAATGTGTATTTATTTTTGGGTGATACAGAAAGCCTTAAACTATCTTAAACTTGGGGTCTATCTTTATAACTTATCTTCTACCTTTCTCATCTCATTCTTTCTTTTCCCATCCACCTTTTGCTCTTCATGTCCAAATGCTTGTGATGGGACATCCAAGCTGGGCTCTAGTCTTGTCTCCGTGGTCCCCAGAGGTTCTGGGGGCTCTCAGTGGTCCCTGTCACTGGCCACAATCTTGGGACATTCCATCCAGCCACTGTGGGGTGCTGCCTGTCAGAGACTGTAGCAGCAATGTGTGCTGGCACTCATACCAAAAATTGTCAGTTGCAGAAAGACTACCAAAAATCATATTATTAGCAATGTTATCTATCATTTTCTTCATATCTACACTTTCAACATCTCTTAACTTTAATAAAGCTACCCTAGAAGTACCTTCAAGAGACATGGGAAAGAAAAAATGAGAGAACTAGCTGAGGACTTGCTTGGAGAAGATCGAAGGATATCTGTGATCAGAGGAGGTACCAATAAGAGGAAACCATCATCAATGAAAAGTTTTTGCAACTTGCAGCATTTCAGAGATCTAGTCCCTCTCAAATCTCAAAAGAACTCACACCCAAATGTCATCAATAGGCCTGAATCAGTAAGGCTGTGGAAAAATGTTTACACCTAAGCTGAAGAAATAAAATTTTATACAGGGATATAAGCAAACATAAGACCATTAATTATACACTCAAACATACCTTGTTCAAACAGAATCACAGAATCATTTAGGTTGGAAAGTACCTTTAGGCACCTCAAGTCCACCAAGAAACCATGTCTCGAAGTGCCACCAGCTGCGTGTTTTTAAACGTATGGTGATTCCACCACTTCCCCAGGCAGCCTGTTCAGTGTTGGAAGAGCCTTTTTATGAAGAAATTTTTCTTAAAATTCAATCTAAACCTCTCCTGGCTCAGCCCGAGACTTCGTCTTGTCCTGTTGCTTATGACCAGAGAGAAGAGAAAAATCTCCACCTGGCTTGATGCTCCTTTCAGGTAGCTGTAGAGCACAGTGAGGTCACTCCCCTCTCCAAGCCCCCTTTACTCCAAGCTAAACAATCCCAGCTCCCTCAGCTGTTCCTCATAACACTTGTGCTCCAGCCCCTTCATCAGATTCACTGCCCTTCTCTGGACACATTCTAGCACCTCAATGACTTTTCTGTAGTGAGGGGCAAAAACTGAACAGAGGATTCGAGGTGTGGCCTCACCAGTGCTGAGTACAAGGGGACAATCCCTGCTCTGGTCCTGCTGGCCATGCTGCTCCTGATACAGGCCAGGATGTCATTTGCCTTCTTGGCCACCTGGGCACATGCTGGCTCATGTACAGCTGGCCATTGACCAGAATCCCCCAGATCCTTTTCTGCCAGGCAGCTTTCCAGCATCTCTGCTCCCAGCCTGTAGGGCTGCCTGGGACTGTTTTGACCCAAGTGCAAGACCCAGCACTNTAGCACCTCAATGACTTTTCTGTAGTGAGGGGCAAAAACTGAACAGAGGATTCGAGGTGTGGCCTCACCAGTGCTGAGTACAAGGGGACAATCCCTGCTCTGGTCCTGCTGGCCATGCTGCTCCTGATACAGGCCAGGATGTCATTTGCCTTCTTGGCCACCTGGGCACATGCTGGCTCATGTACAGCTGGCCATTGACCAGAATCCCCCAGATCCTTTTCTGCCAGGCAGCTTTCCAGCATCTCTGCTCCCAGCCTGTAGGGCTGCCTGGGACTGTTTTGACCCAAGTGCAAGACCCAGCACTTCACCTTACTGAAAATCATAGAACTGGCTTTGACTTATGAATCAGCCTGTCCAGATCCCTCTGCAGAGCCGTCCTACACTCCAGCAGATCTAATTCCACCTTACTTTATCAGTGTCAAGGTATTAAAAAAGTTATTGCTCCTCAACTGGAGTTACAGACTTCTGAATTCTGTTACAGTACTTTCCTTTAAACTGCCAGTTTTTGACTAAACAATATCCACAAATACTGTTTGATTTTTTTTCCAGGACACAATTATCAATTTCTGACAGTTGGAAGAACCCACTGGCAGTCCCATTCTGTTTCCTACCTCCTAGAAGTTCAGGATTCCAGGTTTCCTTCCACCTAGCTCTGCAATTCCCTGGCCAGCACTAACAGGTTTTCTTGATTACCTCTGTAATGTACCTGCATCCAGATTTTGGATACTCTTCAGAATACCAAGTGTCTAGAAATTGTAAGAGGCAGGTTTTAAGACATCTGAGGTTTTTCTGTATGTTTAGCTTTAAACAGTTTAAAAATGTTTTAAATACATTTATGTGTGCACATATTTGCAGAACAAGGGTATTTCTACAGGGAAGAGCAAAAAGGTATTATTTCCAGATATCAACTGAGAGCTTTGGAAGCATTTATCTAGCTTGCCTTTAAAAGAGGAATGACTGCAAGAACAACCATACTCCCAAAGCTGAAGGCAGCTGTTCATAATATAAATAATGTATCTGTTACAAACAACAAGAGCAAAAAAATAAGTGAGACACAAATTTCAAATTTATGCCTTTAGGTTTGAGAAAGATTTTCTGGCAAGTTGGGAAATTTGGAAAGCTCAACAAAAAGAAGCAAACTGTGCTGAGATCTCAGGGCTCTTCTGTTATTTATTTACATCTGAATCAAATCCCATTGTAATTCTCCTGAGAGCAATTGTTTTCAATGTGCAAATCAGATAATAATAAATCAATGAATACACCATACAGAGGCCCTTAAAATAGCAACGTGCATCACATGAAAATTATTTTATTGAAGCCAGTACCCAATAAAAGAGCTAAGACTAGAATAGATACTGTACTTACTTTTAATTAGACAGAACTCTATGTCTTAAATTACTGAAACTACAGAATTTTGCAAAGTTATGAATCATTTATAGCTTCCTCTGTCTTGGGTCACTGAACACTCACTGTTCATCAAAATATATAGCTGCATTCCCCTGTCATTCCCATAACATTTTCTCTCACTAATGCCCCTTTTTTAGATTATCACCTCAGGGCAGATTCAGTTTTATGTTAGTGAACTTAATGATAAACAGCAGATGTACAGAATACTTTAAATAGAATAGCAAATAAATAATAAAAAGTTCTTTGCAGATACACATTTGTAAATGATTTTTTTTAATCTTTTGTTCTCAAGAATGCAGAGCATAAAAATGAGGTAGAATCCTCATAACAGATGTGTTCCTGGCTCCAGCTAACTATTCACAAAGGAGAAATATATTTTCGTTTTAAATGCAGGATATTGGGTTGTTTCTGCTTAAGGCACATTTAGAGTCTAAGTATTTGCAGGATCCTCTTAAGCTCTATTTTGCCTCAGCACTTGTTAGTGGCTAGGTTTTTCCAGCAGAAGACTGCTATGAAAATTAATGTATTCTACAAATGCATAGTTAGAGAGAGAACCAATTTAATTCTGAAATTCATTTGCGTGTCGAGGACCTCACAGTCCTTGTATGTGTTTGTTTGTTTATTTTTTTCAGCTGGCATGCACAGTTAAGACAGACATTTAGAGTTCAATGCTGTTCCAAACACTATCATCTTATTGTATTGAATGGATTTCAGACATGAGTGTTCAGTCGTCTACTGTGATGCACATCCTGTGAAGGCATTGAAAAATTTCTGGAGGTGGCATAGGCAGCAATAGACAATTCACATGCCAGGAAGATTTTGATATTTCATAAGACTGATGCAACATGTTATCCAATTTATCACTTGTAACCATGGGGAAAAAATGGAATGACTGGTTGTTCCTTACATTTTCAATTAACACTAGGACATCACAAAGGCTAAGGAGGATAAGGACTCCTTTAGAAGTTTCACCCCAAACACCATGCTTTGAGATATCCCTGTGCATCCATCAACTACAGTCAACCTTGATACTTTACAGTGAGTTTCATAAACTTTTTGAACCAAAAGCCAGATGATGTTTTAGATTCCCGTTTGTGAGCATCAGGCTCTCTATTAATGAATGCTGACAATAGCTATGGGAAGTCATATGGGCAACTTAACAACACCTACCATAGGTTCAACATGCCCTCAGTCCTCAAGATTTGATTTCTTTTTTGTAATTGTAGGTATCAGGTAGAGAATGGAGGCCCTGAATACTCTGCATTACAAAGACAAGGATTCATATTTCACATACTGAATGGTTTTACTTTCAGCTCTAGTAGTTCTCGCATACTGCTTAGTAGTGTTACATGATCTACCTGGGGAATGCAGGAACTTCACAAACTTTATATGAGATGTAGTTTTTGTAGTCCATTGATTTTTTTCAAATTGCGTATATTTCTTTGGAGCTACAGAAACAGAAGACATGTTTGTGAATGGTATTGCAGTGCTTGATCTTCTACAGAATTTTATTTGAATTTAAATTAAAAAAATTAAAAATGTCAACAGAGTAGCTGTAGGGCTGAACTCAAGCCTTTAACTTAAGTCAACCGTGTGCAACACAGAAAACAATGTTCATTAAGGCATAATAAAACAGGCACAGAAAGGACAAAAAAGACCATTATCAATGCCATAAATAAATTAAAGATGTCTTTTTATGACTATCCCTCTATTCAGAGTCACACCTTCAAATTAATTTGTATTAGAAGATAAGATATAAAGTATCTGACTTATTTTAGTCATAGCAGAAAGAATAAGAAGAGTAATTAGTGTCCCAAAATATGAAAGACTGTAGCTAAAAATAAGGTAACTTTACTTTTACCCTCAAATAATATAAATACTTACACCAGCTATGGCAAATCCATATTTAACACTTGGAAAACTATTTTCTGAAGACTTTGGGTCAGAAAATATGGAATTTAAAATTCTTTTAGTTTCCTTTATAGAGGTTTTTCACTCACCATAAATTAAATAAATACCCATGATTTATAAAACTCATTTTGTCTGACAAAAAAAAGGTCAATTAAAAAAAAAAATTATAAACTCAACAACATAATGTGTAACACAGCTTTTTTTTTCTTCTTTTCAAATAGACTGTGTTGATTTTTACTCTCCTGAAAGTATAATAAAAGCTAGGATATCAATGTATTCAAAATTTCAGCCACCAACTCCCCCTTGTCTTTTCCTAGCTGTCTCTGAATTCTGTCCTACTTTTACTACACTAATAGAGTTCTTTGGGACACATGAATAAAAGAAAACATTTTGTAATACTAAATAAATACAAATTAATAGATATATCTGCATCCCTCCAAAACAGCTATGTTCCTTGTCTCCACATAGTTAGAATTAGTTTTGCTCTAATTTTCAGACAAAAGTTAGTAATTGCCAGTTTATATGCATTCTTTTTCCACTATTTATTCCTTTATCATTGATGTGTCCAAGGAGAATAACAATGTCATCTCTAATTCAAGGTACCCTCTTTTGTGTTTGGAAGAACCCATTTTGCAATGCAAAAAGAACTCATTTGCAAAGCACATATTTTATTTTAGCAGTATCCCATTTTTTATGACAATCATTGTTACCTGGGGGGGATATGAATTTCATTATCACTTAAACCAAATTATAAAGTGGTAACTCAGGGACATGAACAAGAGATTTAAGATGAAGAAAATACAGTTTGGGTTTAAGTTCTATTGAAAATTTTGAGAGTTGCGTGTGGATGCAGCCCATAATCTTGGTAAGAGAAGTGTGACAGAGCATAATAAGAATATGAATTGAGTTGTAATGACTGACAGCCATACTGGTAAAGATACTTGTTCATGAGCCTTCCTGTGGAGCATCTCCTGTTTCTTTGTACTCTTTCTTTCTGGAACAGCTGGGTGTCTCTGTATAATCATGGTTTGTTGCTCCTGAAGTGCTCTTGGAATGATCTGACAGATTTTAGCTACTTACATGTGGCTATCTATATATATAAAACCAGTATTCTTAAATTTCTGTTCTATTACAGCATTGCTTAAAGGAGCAAAGCTATCTTGGATGGTGTCAGAACAGCTCTGAAGTGAGAATGCTGAAAGAGAGTTTTCAGATTCACAGGACGGGCTTCATGAATGCATAGAGCACATCTTGTGGGGGACAGAAATGATGCATACAGAGTTGCCAGACTCTTGTGATTTCATTTCCGGTTAGTGCATATAATTCTAGTGTCTCCAGTCTCAGGCAGACTATCTCCTACAATGGCCTGCGGAGCAGTTCATGCAAGTCTTGTTTTTCTTGCGTCAAAGTAATTACCACATTGGTTTAAAGAAATCCTTTCCAAAAAATCTACTTTCCTTGTCATTGTGAACAGTTCCAAACACTTACGAATTGGCAAAAAGGTCTCTTTCCTCTAGAAAAATCAGAGATCAACTTAGACTCTGAAGTATACTATCTATTCATACACTCTCTATTATGTACTTAAAGAATGAACTTTGCTATTCCCTGAGTACTTGATTCACAAGCATCTCTGATCTTTTCTTTTCAAGATTTTCTAAGTTCTGGATATCTGGATATATTGTTTGCAGATACAATTCTGCACCTTATGAGAGAGTAACTATTGCACCATATCCTCCTATTTTTGCCATTAGTATGTTTAACAATTAAGAACAATATCAACCCAAATATCTTTTTTTTTAAATTTTTGTTCTTGTCTTTTAGCACTTATTATTTAGATGTTTATAAAGTAGGTGTTTGTATTATTCATTCATGTTTGATGGAAAATATCTCAGTCTTTTTTTGAGTTCATTCTCATGAAATTTTTTTCCAAAGCTGTGATTACTATCATGGCCAGATGGTTCCTGTGTTTGTAACCTTGCACATATTGAGACTGTGAAGAACATCACAGAGTATTTGTTCTGAAGAGCAAGTCCTGGTTTAAATAACAGATATATTTTATGATCATAATGCGCTTTTTTGTTCCTCAGGCCTCATAATGTTGTGCTGACATTTTAAATACTATTACACATTGAGAAGCCATTTTCAGTAAAATTTTCATTGAACAAAATCTTTTTTTTTTCCATTTTCTGAGACAATAAAGCTCATTGACAAGTCCAAAGTGAGTGTTTTATTTTACATCTGATAATAGGGTTTGTTTGGCATTCACCAGCCAAAAAAGAACTTTCCATATCTTTTTGCATTAGAATGTCTAGCCCGTTGTTTAGTATTTGTACTTTTGATTTTGCAGTTCTACAGGCAAGACTAGTTTATAGAAGACTACTGCAAGTAACAGGACAGGACTTACCTTTCTCTGAGACAGTTTTAGAGGGAGGTTGTTTAAAAATGTGAGGCTCCTGTCCTGTGTTAGACATCTAGGCCTCAAAAATGCTGGCTTCTTTGCAGTTATAAGAGTTGTTTAGGGCAACTGGTTCAGGTGAAATCCATGTTAAATTCCAAATAGTACCAATATTTATTAAATGTCTATTCTCCCTAACTTCTCAGGTTTGGTTTTTTTTTTTCAGTTTTAAAATAGAATTTCAAAACAACTGCAAAAATTTTTATTGATTTTGTTGATCATGGCCTTCATGTACAGGTTAACATGAATTTCTCTATTGCTCTGCCACTATTTTTATATTGGTGTCCTGGTTTTAGCTGGGATAGGGTTAATTTTCTTCCCAATAGCTGATACAATGTAGTAATTTTTTGCTTTATTATGAGAATAACATTGATAACACACTGATGTTTTAGTTATTGCTAAGTAGTGTTTGCTCTAAGTCAAGTACTTTTCAGTTTTTCATGCTTTAACAATGAAGAGGTGCACAAAAAGCTGTGAGAATATGTAGATGAGCTGAACTAGCCGAAGTGGTATTCCATACCACAGAACATCTCCTTCAGTATATAGACTGGGGAAGAGTTGGCTGGCAGGGGACAATCCCTACTCTGGAATGGGCTGGCCTTGGTCAGTGGATCATGAGAAATTGTATTGTGCAACAAGTATTCTTGGATTCTCTTATTTCCATTACTTTAGGATGATGATGATGATGATGCTTATATTTAACTATATTTCAAAATTCAAACTGTTCTTACCCCAAATCACAGGTTTTACCATTTTAATTTCTGATTGTCCTTCCCTTTCCACAGTGGGGTGAGTGTGAGTAATGGGCTGCATGATCTTTATTTGCCATCTGAAATTAAACCATGACAGAACTTTCTGTCTTCAAGGTGGGGCATGACAGGTTGAGCTAACAACAAATCTGAATGGAAAGAATTAGAAAAAAGGAATAAGCATACATTATATTCATTTAATAGTTGCTGGTCACCGTGTTGATTTATTTTCTCATAAAGTTGATATGCTTGTTCTACAAATTACTTTAAGTAATACCTTACTTGCAGTATGTGATCCCCGTTGTGCTGTTTATCACTCATGGGAACTGACCTAAGGCCATCATGTTGCTGTGCTTTGTAACACTGTCTTATGGTATGATGGAATTACAGGGCATGAAACTGATCTGGTATTTATAATCAGCCTTGCTGTCAACTCTGTATTTCAGGAGCCATCTGTTGGAAGCTATTAATAATCGTGCCTTCTCCAAATCAACCTAAGGGGGAGACACCTCCTTCCATCTCCACCTTCTCCAGGCTATTACAATTGCTCTTGAGAATTTTGAATATCTCTGGGATGCTGAAACCAGCATGGCCCTCTTGCTAAGTCTTCTGAAAATGTTACAGGTCTTGTTTAGGGTTAATCTATTTAAGAATACCACACAGGGATCTCCCATGAGGCTGGATAGTTGCAAGGTATGTGAAATGTACAGGCAAGTGCCTAGGACATTCATTATCCTGCTCTGATTCTTTTAATAACAAAATCAATTAATATCCCCAAGTTCAGTCTGTTTTGCCCATGACAGTGAACAGTGAGTGATGTTTCCTGCCCCTTAACTCATGAACCTTTTACTGTATTTTATCTCCTCTGTCCAGTTACAGAGCTAGACAGGCTTTGGTGGGTAACTGGCATCCAGGCTACCAGGGTCAACCCACCCCAGTGCCTCTCATCCTACACTGATCAGGGACCCTGAGGGCCCTCAGGCTCTCCTCTGTGTATACCACTGACAACAGCAACAATGTCACAATCTGTTGCACAATAACTATGCAAAGTAGTACTGGAATAACCTTTCAATTTTACTTCCAAAGCCTACTTTTCTTGAATACTGTCATTGAACCTCATGCCTCTAAATTCATCATCTTCAATCAACAGGAAACGTGTCATTGTGTTTTCCACAATAATTCATTGTTGCAACTCTTTTTACACGGTTTGTGTGCCGTTCCACAAGACCGTGTGTTTTAAGTAGAGACCGCAAGGAATTATAGTTCATGTACCTGATTCGTATAATTCTTACTGACTATCCCTTTGAGGGCTTCTCAAAGTTCAGATTATATATTTGAGTATTTAATTTTACTACTATTTTTAATATCTTAAAAATCTGGTATTCAGCACCTTAGAGATTTAGTCACCTAACACTGTAACAATTAATGTCTGAAAATCACCAGTTTCTATGAGCTGCTACTATATTTTCAGGAATTAAAAAAAAAATGGACTTAAAACTTTCCAAGAAATAAAAAATTCTCTCATGTTTTTGTATCATGAGAAAGCTTATTTTTGTTGGCTGTTTTGGAAACTTTTTTGTGTCTTCAAGAATCTACATTAGATTTTGTACCCATTTTTCCAGGAACTATCTCAATATTCATTAATATCCAGTTTCTATGACTGAGGCTTCTGCCTTTCTTCAGAACATGCATATCCTTAAAAGGTAATGTGATCCCTCAGTAATTGACATTTGTTTTTCCCAAGTTTAAACTATTACTCCATAAAAAGCTTTAGAAGCTTTTCCGCTCTTGCCAGATGTTCTTCCGATGTTTTATGGAAATGAATGAAGTCATCTGAATATATGACGATGTCTTAAATTCTCAAAATGTGGTTTAGATCATTTAGTGCCTTCTGAAAAGTCCCTCATGCATTCACAGTTTGAAAGACATTCTAGAGGACTGAAATAATTGACAGGGTGTCATAAACGTGGGGCTTTTTTTCTCCTTAATATTCACCTTCTGGTTTGGTTTTTTTTCCTTTTTTTTTTTTTTTTCCTTTCCTGCTTTGATGGCATGAAGATTATCAATCAAAACCAGTAAACTATTTTGCTCTTGACATGGGATTTGGCATGGAAAGAAGTCAATAACTATCCTGCCCTGCCTATGCAATCTATTTTTCTAGGTCAGTATTTAAGATCATTGGGGGCTTTATTTATAATTACAACTGGGCATTTTCAAGGCAATGAAAAGAAGTTAACAGAAATATCCTTCAGCAATATATTTTAATCTTTCTCAGTGCTATCTGACACATTAAAAGAATTAAAATCCCACAGTGCAAATACAGGTACTGAAATATTTGACCTAGTGGGATCTATGGAATTTCTGTGAATACTGTACAATTAAAAATATTTCAATTAGCTTCTTCACTATCAAATAGTTCCTAATGTGTTCAGTCTAATACAGTATGTGTATCTAATCAAGTATGTATTTTTCTGCCATCCTTGAAGCTATTTTATTAATCTGAGGAGTCACAGTTATGAATTTACCCCACCAGGATTCTCATATGAAGTATTTTCATATGAGGTAGTTCAGACTTTGCCAATGGACGCTGGGGAAATCATATAGAACCTACTGTTAGCAAAGCATGATTTGGTTTTCTTCAGCCAACACCTCAGTCAATGGAACAAAACATCTGATATTCTCCAGAATTCACAAGTTTTGACTCATGTAAAGATGCTCCTGCCCTCTTGATGCTGCTTCCATTTACTGCAACATCGATGAAAACAGCAGGATTTCAGTAGGATTTATAAACTATAAAACATTGACCTAAGAACTGCATCTCAACAAGCCTTTTATTGAGAAGTAGACTATTTTAAGGATGTGAAAGTAGTAATAGGAAAAGAAAATTGCCTCAATTTCACTCGGAAGTTTATTAAATTTATTGGAAAACTGAAGGTAACATCCAGCCAAACATGGATATAGCCTAAATTAATTTCAACTCTGGGTCCCTTCCTCCTTACTCTTTCAATAAGAGACAAATAAAGCATCAGACAAAAAAAGCAGTCATTGTGTCACTAAAATAACATGACACAACTCCTTAAGGAGATATTGCATGAAATTTATTTTTTAAACTATAGTATTATGAAATTGAGCTGAAATTGGAGGGTGTAATCAAAATAATTCTGAATTAGATAATATTTCTGAATTGTTTAAAAATGATTACAATTACTCTTGAGACATTATTATAGATATTCTTTTTGATCTGTTGGACAAAGTGTTAATAAAAAGCTCGCATAACACAATACTCTGAAGGCTAACTCTCAGAGCTTCATTGATATATTTTCATGATTCTGTTGTTAATGTTAGTATTATATGTATTTTTTCCAGTAGGTACAAATCCATTACTGTTTCATCTGATATGGAATCCTAAGTTTTTTTAGATTATAACAGCTCTGCTAAATCATCCATATACAATTGACCTGTTAGAGCACACAGAAAGGAAATGACACATTAGACACAGCTGTTGATTAGTCTCCATGGTGTCTATTTTTGGTCACATTATTATTACTGAGACGTTAGTAATGGTACTCTTCATTTACTCATTCCACTTTTTCTGTGGGTTCTTGAATTCGTCTGACTTTTTAAACATTAGCATTTATTCTTTAGGATTCAAAGAACATCTCTATCTGGAGATTGTGTTTCGTGGATTCTTCAGTGTGAGAGGATGGATCCGCAAGCTATTACTGACCGATATTAAACCAAGTTGTCAAATAGCCTGTGAATTATTATGGCAGGGAGCTTAGGATCAGATGATCTTTAAGGTCCCTTCCAACCCAAAACATTCTATGATTCTGCAATTTACTTACTTAATCACTTGTTTGTAATTTACTTTTAGCCATAATCGTTTTGTTAGTTTCATTCTTCAGCTTTCATGCTTTTCCTTTGCACTCACTCTTAGATGAATTAAATAATTAAAAGGGCTCCTAGTGCCACTATATTTGCTTTCTGCTTTGTTTTGTACCTTTTCTCAAGATTGTGACAGTTTTTAGCTGTGCTTTTAGCTGCTTTAGCAATTTTGGAAAAATTATATAACCAGAAATTTCTAAGTTGTGGAGTCCAGTGCAGTGCTAACTGGTATCCAGACTGTTTGTAATAGGTGCTTCTCAGACTTCTGAGGGTACTTTTCCAGAACAAACTATCTGATTACATTTGCATTTGGGAATTTCAGCACAGACGAGCATTCATTTTCAGAAGAATGCAGCTTTAGAGAAAAGTCTTGCTATTGGAGGAGGATCGATGAGAATATCAGGAAGAGAGTCTGTCTTTCCTGTGAATCATTCCCACATCTGCCTTTACCCTCCTCTGAAATATCTTTTTATTGTGTAGATACTTTGATGTAGAGCTTAGAGAGCTTGTAGGACATTGTTTTCCTAGGCCAAAACTTTCTGAATGTTGAAATGCAAACCTTTTTGAAATATTTGAGATCCGCTACAGTGCTCAAGTCAAATGATATTGTGTAAGTGCATATTTGCCTAAGGAAAATTTCATGTGATTCACAAAATTTGCAAAGTAATTAGTTAGATGGAATCCTTTTTATCTAAGGAGTGATACTGATGGTGGTGTATTATAGTGTTCAAACTTGAAGTTATACATAAAAGGCTTCTAAAGACTAAGAAACTGACAACATTTTAAATGAGATCATTGAAAGAAACATATCCTCATGCATTCTTCTTCAATTACCATAGACTTCTAATGTATAGAGAAGGGTTTGATTAACCTGTTTGATTAAAATTTAGGAAGGGATATCAATAAGGGAAAGTATTTACTATGGTCATCGAAAGGTTCTTGGTGTCAAATGAAGTGGTAACACAATTTGTTGTAATAACATTTATTTCCACAGAGTGGGATAAGATTTCTGGAAATATAAAGCAAAATAGCCCAGCTGTAGTCAATATTTGTTCACTGGGTCTAGTAGAAAAAAACAATTCAAACCACTGAGAACTTGGATTGTTGTGATTATAATAGAAATCAGTTATAATGTATGCTAAAAATGTTATGTGTGACTGTCCAATAAAGGATGGGTCCACATAAACAAGCACATGATCCTATAACAGGCATTGCAGGGTAAGATTATGCTGCCTTTTAAAAAATGACACTTAAAAATGTGTTGGAGGAGGAGGTTGGCTAGCTTTATCGATTTTAAGCTGGAGCACATTTAAAATATCTTTTGAAGATCTTTAGTAATTCTCAAATACCTTCACTGTTAAACTGGTTGTGCTCAGAAATTTTATGACTTCAAAATGGATTAATTTAGGGCACTCCAATTTGAACATCAGTAATATTGAAAGTATACAGTCTTTTACAGTTAGAGAAACAGAACATGCTTTGTAAGTACACTTTTATAAATTTTGTCATAACAAAAGATTATCTTGTCCTAATTTTCTTCACTTTCCCACATACTAATTTAAAACACTGAAAAGCATCTACTGCTGCATAATATAATTAATAATAGAGACGGCAATGGAATTCAATAATGCAATTTTGTTTTTTTTAAATTCTTTCATTCTACTCAGAGGAATTTGTTCTCACGTACAGTGCATGAAATTCTTATTTTATGTGTTTCCTGTAATAAAAATCTTCATGAAATTTGTTATGAAATTATGCTTGCTGTATAAATATGCAAATTTAATGGAAATACATTCCTTCAAGTGCTATTTTTTTTTTAAACGGTATTCTGTTCAGTAAATGTCAGATGGATGCTAGTTGAATAGGACAAGGATAATGATTAAATATATTAATCAACATAATGAATTTCATACTCATGGAAAAGTCAATATAGATGCATGGATATCAGTGGGTTCATTGATATTGTTATGCACATACTCACAGGCACAAATAAATTAATAATATGCTTGCCATTGTAAATCTGGCATGCAGGTGTATGCAGGGCTATCCAGCCATGGATAGAATGATGACCTAAATTCTTACCTGTTATGTAATGCCTAAAATTTGACAGTATCTTGTTTTTATCAGCAAATGAGAAATTAAGATTTTTACTCTGCCATTCGTTTGTCTATCTCATCAAATATGATTTCTCAGGCTTTGACGATAAGTATTTTTGGACAAAATTAAAATCTCTCACAAACGGCTTTGTCAGCAGTGCAATATTAGGTATGTACAGGTATTAGGTATGTACAGAATCACACTCTCTAGATGATGTCCTGTTTAGGATATAGTTGTCTTCATTCTTGTTTTAACCAATTTTTTGCATATGGCTCTCACTGCTTTAGAAAACACACTTCATTTGACTTATTCATCACCAGTACTACACAGGCTTTCTGAAGCTAATTTTCTCACTTTTTAAATAAAATAACAATTATTACTCACCAGAAAATCCAAAGATGTAAATATTTGTACAAATAAGGTAATTTGACTTTGTACTGAGGCAAAAGATAAGAACAGAAAACATACATATAACTGGCTCTGCTCTCATGGTTGTAATCTTCAGAAGAGGGGCCAAACAAACAGCTGGGAACCTTTATTCCATAAACCACACTCACAGAAATATTTGTGTCTATGTTGACTGGGTTTCAGAATATATTCAGACTACTTCAGCTGATCAAGTTACTGCTGTTAATAAAATGATCTCTTGTGAGTTGAGCCAAGGTTAATTAACATATGTATACCTTCCTTTCTCTAACCTATCATGGCCCTGCAAATGAAATGAGATACATTTTTTAAGTGATGCTAAGTACCTTAACCATTTTTTAAGGTTACAAGTCGTGAGTAAACCGGTCTATTGACAAATGGTAACATGTAACTGCAAAAAAACATAATGCTTGCAATCATGTGAGCATATATTTAAAGTAATAAGATAGGAATTAAGATTAAGAAGTTAGGTAGAAACTGAATCAAAAAAGATTTAATTTTTAAAAGTAGAACTGACAAGCACAAGCATCTGGCACTAGCTTAGCAAATTACTATGTCATTGTAGCTGGAGGCATTGCAAATGCAAAAGCAAGTTATTCAGACACAGAAGTGATGGAAAACTGTTGCATTGAACTGCCAGTTTTTAGTCCATAATTACAGATATGAAGCATAACTGTGCTCTGCTGTAGAAATGCATCATCTTCGTTTAAGACAACTTGTTTTTTCTAAAATTATTTATTATTTCTTTAGCCATATACAAACAATAAACAGAAGTTATCTTTCACATTTATGATATCATCAGAATGATTTTTGGCTATGATGACTTTAGACTGCTTGGGCAGGCTTATCAGTTGCAGGCCTGGTGATAACACTGCTAGAGCCTTTATTAGAAAGAAGACATTGAGGGCAACAAACAACCTGTAGTGCTTTATTGTCTGTATGCAAAAGGACCCGTCTCGTGTTCTTTAGTGTCACGATTTATGTATTCCAGCAGAGGATGGGTAAAAGACACTCACTGCAGAGCACACTGTATCACATCCCAGCAGGTACATCTAGATGCAGCTGCTCCTTATTTCATTGAAATAAATAAATTTTCTTTTAGCACTCACAAAAAACTTAGTGCTTTACTCTGTTGCTTATATTTAGACAACTACTACTTTTTGAGAGGCTTTAGTGAATAAGGTCCAGCTTCCACTTTAGAGGGGCCTGGGTCTCTGGATGTTTTTTGCCATATCTGCAAGGGCTGTGTGGAAGTCTTGGACAATATCCCTACTATCCCAGCTAAAACCAGGATAGATACCTAGACCTTTGCAAGTGGCACTGAATGTGTTATGTGTAAGTAACAGAATTAAGCCCATTATATTTTTTCCTATCTGAAATTAGACAGGAAAAGACAGTATTTTTTCTTTAAATGCTTCAGGAAGACAATTCAGTTTCTAAGTGTAGATACAGTACTATCTTTGCCTGTGTAATCTGGAAAGTCTAGTTTACACTGTAATCAAAATACAAATGTAATTAAAGAAGCAGGTAGAGGCTGGAGAAATATTTGGCTCACGCTAACAAAGACACCTAGATTTTTTTCAATTGGAGAGCTATCTGGTGCTAAACTACTGTATTATTTAGGTATCTATTGAGTTGATACATATACATGATATACAACAGATGTCTCCAGTCTGTCATTGAATCCTACTTAGATTATCCTAGACTTGGGTGCATGGCAAAAGATAGAAACAAGAAACAGAAGGGTGTTTAATTAATGGATCATTATAGTACAACTATCTTTCTACTATAAATAATGCATGAATATTTCAGACATTTGGTTGTAACAGAAGATTTGAATGGAACTACTAATGTTATTAGAATATTGTAAAATACCGGACCAATGTTGTATGTCTTCAGAGTTTTACCCTCTTCCAAAGTCCACAAAAACATTCTCTTTACTGCCATATTCTGAACAAGACAGAAATTTCTACCAGGCCTATTATGGAACAGAAATTAGTCTCACCCCTTACAGACATCTCAAAACACTGATGGTATTACCAGCCACCCACCCATCCAAACAAAATCTCTGCTGTATTGTATAAAAATTGTTGATAAATAGAATACTATAGCACATATAGTTTGAATGATTAGGTTTATCCACATTTAAAAAAGAAACCACAATGACACACTGTTTTAAAATCTACAACCAGTTGATTTCAATCCATAAATCAAGAAAGAGGTCATATTTGCTCCGCCATATTTATTTATCCCATTTTTTTCCTTTATTATAACTTTATTAAAATTTTATAATTCTGCTTTCTTGGTGTTTTTGTTTGGGATTAAAAAAAGATGATATCCACAAGTAAGTAGTAAGTGTATAAAAGTACTATTTAGTTTAGTACACTTCAATCACATACAGCTCAAGAAATTTGAAACATTTATATGTAAATGAGCAGAATGAAAATGCAGGATAATGTTACATATCCTTCTATCAGAGACAGAATTGTAGTTTAAATTCTTCATATAGTGAAAATTAATTGTGCTGAATAAATGCCCTTACCTAAAATAGCAGCAAATCAAAACCATACTTGATGTTTTTCTCGTTAGCTTAAATATATATGTTAAAATTATTTAGGAATGCCTACATGATAGGAGGGAAAGGGAACCACCTAGTGCATGAAGTAAGAATTAAACATGGATATTATCTGAAGCTGTATCCATCAAGGCGTGCAAGGTGGTAATCAAGCTAGATTTTATATACAAAGAAATTAAATACTTTGAACATATTTTAGTTTTGGGACAAGCTCAAAATATCAAGATTAAAAAAATTAATGGTGATTAATTCTATCTGTCCTTGTGAATCAGCAATAAAATGTATTTGATTTTCCTATTTATTAGAAATTGTCATTAAGTTTAAAAACTTTAGTTATTGGATCCATCATGAACTCTAATGATATAAAAGCTAGTGGAGCATGATAACTTCTGTTCTCTTGAAGATATTTTATATTAATCATATCTAGAAGTCACTATTTTGGTATTTTTCCCTGTATGAGTACTCTGTGTTTCTTACCTTTCCATATTCACCCTACCATGTTTGTATTTCAAAATTTTCCTTCATTCCACATTCTCTTTGATGACTTTAGTAATAATTTTCTGGTTTTGCCTGGTCTTTCTTCTTTCTTCTTTCTGATAAACATTCAACTATAGAAGTAGTATTGACGTACCAACACCCGTTACCTAATAGCTTGTATAAATAATCAAACAAAAATATGCCTTCACAAATGAGTGGAGATTTCTGGTTTGGCAGCTGATGTATTCTCATTTTGCATTCAATATGTCAGAGAACACCACATTCCAGCACTAAACACTTTGGTATCTTTATTAAAGATTTTCTGTGAGGAAGAGCCTCTAGGGCAAGCTCTATGAGGAGAGCCTGAGGTCACTTGACTGGCTCAGTCTGGAGAAGAGGGGACTGAGGGGAGACCTCTTTGTAGTCTGCAAATTTCTTCTGAGAGGAAGACGAGGAGCAGACACTGACCTCTTCTCTGTGGTGCCCAGTGCTAGGATCTGAGGGAATGGCTTGAAGCTGTGTTAGGGTAGGTTTAGTTTGGATGTTAGAAAAAGGTTCGTCACCCAGAGGGTGGTTGGGCACTGGAAGAGCCTCTCCAGGGAAGTGGTCACAGAACAGCCTGAGAGAGTTCAAGGGGTGTTTGGAAAATGCTCTCAGGCACGTGGGGTGACTCTTGGGGCTGTCTGGTGCAGGACCAGGAGTTGGACTTTATGACCCTGATGGGTCCCTTCCCACTCAGGCTATTATGATTCTGTGATTCTTTTGGACTACTTTGTATGACCTTCTCAATCTATTTTTATTGAATTTTTACTGATTTTAATGAAGAGGTCTCTGGTTCCAACAAGGTTTGAGAGATCTAATTTAGTTGCTGTGTTTCAATCTGTTTTAAATACATTGCAAAAACAAAGAGAACTTAATCCATTCTATTTTCCAAGGGAAGCTGCATTTTATTTGCTTCCCATATTGTTAAAAGAACATTTGAAAGGTTATGGTCATATAGTCTTTTTCACAACCTACCTCATTGTTTTGATGTTTATGTCATTCATAAATTCAGGTTAGCAGACTTCTGCCAGTTAGCCTATTCTGTCCTCAAACTTCTCAAAGTCCAGAAAGACTGAGAGCAAATATTGCTGCTGCCACATTTTAATGTTGGGCCTGCTGAAAATAATGTACCCTTCTCTCATTACATTCACTCCACCCTTTCGTTGCTCCCTGTCAAGGGACAAGCTGAAAAGAACCTGAAATAATTTTTTATGCTCAATCATCAGTTTGGGAAATAGAACTAGGAGGAAGTTTTAGAAATAAGTCTCCTGTCCATGAGCAGTTAGAGAAAAAAAAACAGTACAGCAAAGAGGAGAGGTGAAATAGAGAGCAAAACTACTGATGGCCAACAGCCAGAACAATCCATTGGTGAGGAAGGACAGCCAGGAAGCTGAAAAACTTAGAGGAAAGCCTGAGCACCCAGCCAGAAGCCATGAGTTAACAAATTCTTGTGGGAAAGCTTGATTGAGGGATCTTACTACTCCTAGCCCAACAAGAAGGAAAGACAGGTGCAGAACACTGAACCTCATAAGTCATTTTGTAACCATAGTCCAAAGAAAATAAAAACCTCATTAGTATTGGAAAAACTGACTTTCGCTGTGCTCACTTGACCAAATTAAGTACTCATATCAAAAGTATCAAGCTGTACTGGTAAAAAGTATTGCATAATCTCATTCGGTGTCAAGTCTCAGTTGTGGTAAACTTTGAAAACTCCATTAATTCCAGCGAATTTATATTTATATAAGCCAACTGAAATTCTAGCTCTCAAAATGCAAAATTAATTTTGCATGAACAAGAGCATATGAACAATCACTTGCAGAGTTCTGTGTTAATGTTCATTATGGATTACAAAAACTAGTTACTAAAAGGGAAAATTAACGGCTACTTCATAGTAACAGACTCTCAAGCTCTGACAGTGCTAGAGCACTAGCAATATTGAAAAGTTTTAGATGTTATTGGCATGTATTTTCAATCTAAATCAATGTTTAGCAACCAGAGAGGGTGGTATTAATACCACAGAAATTCAGGGACTTGGTTAATTTATCTAGTCATAGGCATTTAATACTTCTTTGTGAATCTGCCTGCCACTGCAAGCTGCCAGTTCACAAAGGCCAAAATCTCCTTGAGAGCCTGTAGTATGTATGGAGTTGTGTGTTATCCTCACACAAGTCTCAAACTACCTGCAACACCTCAGATTGCAGTAGATGCTTACGTTTAGCTAATCAAATCAGCCCTCCGTTGCCTAGACTGCCAATTTATATGTTTGAGCTATATTTTCCACCTTCTTTATGGTCATTAAAGACAAATTGACACCTTTACTTCCAAAAAAACATTAGTGAAATGTAAATGTTCTCTTCAAGATGACTGCATCCAAGAAAAGCTTGTTCATTCTCCACTAAAAAAGGAGCCAGAGAAAGTAATCTTAGATTATATATAAATTTACATTTGATGGTATATTGCCATCTAGCACCATAAGATTTCTCCCAAAGGAACCAGTGTCTCCCTCTTTCCCTGCTGCCTTGTTTGTCATGATAAAGATTTATGTAACCTATAAAACCACTAGTACTATTACCAGCTACCACAGGCCCACCTGGCCTGAAATGAAGTGCCATTTTCTCCTTCGTCTGTCAAATGGTTGACCCTGTGGGATAGCTATTATCTTTGCTAAGAGAGCCTGGGGGATTGCAGTTTAGTTACATATAGGATATGGCCTTACAGGGAAAATATTTTGCTTTGTTTCTCATTGCAGCTGGACAATGTACTTTTTGCAGTAACCTTCTTCCACAGCATAACAGGTCCTATTCACCTCATTGTTTAATAAATTAGCTTTCTGAGGTACAAACAGAGGGTCACAGCAACTTAAGCTGTTTGCCAGAGAATACCTCTGCTGCTTTTCTTATTAATGCTTTTAAATGAACATCTGCAAACCTCCTGGGACTATTGAGTGATTTGGTCTTCCAGCCTCTTAACACAGGGAAAATAAACAACCCTCCAATATTTTCAATCTTGGAAGAATCAGCTTCATTTCTTCAAGAAGAAGATAAAGAAAAGATGAAACTGAAAAGTATTAAAACTTTTAGTAACTTGTCTTTACATAAAACAAACCAAACCAAAACAAAACAAAACTGTAATGGAATCTTGATATTTAATGATATGAAAATAAATAAATATGCGTGTATGTGTGCACATATATGTATGTACACATACATAAATGTACACTACTGAATTCAGTGGATAACAGATAGCTGCGGAAGAGCTGACCAAGGGTGTATGCATATAGAAAGATGGATATCCTTATCTGTTAGTAAAGCCAGAAGTTTTTTCCACCTCTGCTTCTTAAAAAAAAAACAAAAAAAACTTAGTTATATACAGAATGAACAATGTGAAAGAACACAAGAAAAAGAATCTTCACACATTTTGTAGTATATGAATTTCACAGTAAAAAGTTGTCTTCTAAATTTTTTACTCATGTACAAATGGGAACATATCGATGGGACTGTTTTCCTACAATAAAACTGATTATGATTTTCTAATTTTTTCAATATTTTTCTTAGCAGAATAGCTAATAAGCAGTGCTGCCACCTTCAAGGTATTTTACCAGTAAATTAAATACAGAAGATTGTTTCTGATTAAAAGTACTTGTTGCCAAACTATAAAATGTTGACAGTCTCCAAATACAAAGACTATAGAGACAAGACACTTAGGTTTTATTCTTAGCATGACACTACACCATTTGTGTACCACTGCATCATACCTATCAAGTTATTTATTCAGAGTCTTGAAGTCCTGAATGAGCATTCTCTTCCCTGTTCAGTTTATTTTGGATGAGATAAGGTTAATTTTCTTCCTGGCAGCTTGCACATGGTGCTGTGTTTTGCATTTGGGACTGCAAATCCCAGTGTTGATAGCAAAGGGTTGTTTTTGTTATTGCTGAGCAGTGCTTACACAGAGTAAAGGCCATTTCTGCTCCTCACCCCACCCCATCCCACCACTAAGTTGGGGGTTCACGAGAAGTTGGGAAGGGACTCCCGTGGGACGTCTGACCTTAATTGATCAAAGGTATATTTCACACCATCTGGCATCACACTTAATGAAAGAAGCTAGGGAAAGGAAAAGGAGGGCGGGGTCTTCAGTTATGGCATTTGTCTTCCAAAGTCACAATTATTCATTGTGGGGTCTTCTTTCCTGGAGATGGGTGAACACCTGCCTGCCCATGGGCAGTATTTGGTGAATTCCTTGTTTTGCTTTGCCTGTGTGCATCGCTTTTGCTTTACCTATTAGACTGCAGTGATTTCAACCCACAAGTTTCCCTACTTTAACCCTTCTAGTTCTCTTCCCATCTCACTGCGGGGGAATGAGCAAGTGGCTGTGTGGGGCTGAGTTGCTGGCTGGAGTTAAACCAAAACATCTATGAAGATTAAGCATTGTTTGGCTATAAATTAGATTTTCTACACATAACAAATATAACATTTTATTAGTAAAATTTAGCAATAAAAATATTTGAAATATTCATTTCTCTACCTATTTTGCTGCTGATAAAATCTAAATTATATAATTAGAAAAAGAATTATAACTAAAACTAAAATAGGAGCCAGTGAAGAAATCAGTAAGCCTACTGGGAAGGGTACTCTGTGGGCACTGTAGGTTGGAACACACTCATGTTGCAGAATCTACTGTATTAAAGAAGACATGCCATAGGTCTGCTTTAAAATATGTAGTTAAAAATTCCATGCTTTGCTCTGCACACTTGAGTCTAGCCAACTTGACCCTCCAGAGGATGCTCCAGGCTGTCAACACTGAATTGTGAAGCCTGAATAAAAATGCCATGTAGAACACCATTAATGACCTGCTCTGGACATCTGCATTATTGCACTGTGCTGTTTAGAAAACACTAATTTGTTATGTAGTACTACATGAAGACTCCTCTGCTATAGCCAGACACCAAAATGACAGTTACACAATAACCTTTAGGGATTTTAGTTTTTTGGCCAATATTATCTGTAATTGCTAATTCACAGGAACATAACTATAGCACATAAAACAGTTCAAACAGCAATAGATAACACTATCAGCCACTCAGCTGTCACTGTAGCACTTCCTACTAAAGAAAGCAACCAGTAATTTCAATAAGAACACCTTACTTTAAAATCCTTAATTAAAAAGCACTATCAATGTGTTATTCCTCATCTGAGCAAATTTCAGCAAAACTGAAGCATAAACTAACAGAACAACACCATCAGACTTTTTCTACCAATGAAGAAGTAGCAATTAATTGTCTCATAATAAAAGAATAATTCTCATGACTTCAACTTCACCCCAGCCTCCAGGTTTTGAAGCAAGATTTTGAAATTCTAAAGGGGATGGACTTTAAAAGGATGTTAAAAAGATGTAATTTTTAAAATTGATAACAGATAAAAAAATCCTATCCCAACAAAATCATAACTAAGTAAAAACAGTACTTCCTCTTGGACAGTTTACATCTGGAATTCTGTGTATGAACTTGTTTTCCTGGCTGCACAGAAGACCAGGGTCTGTTGTGAGAAGGCTGTTGCTCACACAGCTATATTTACTAGGGATAAAGGAACTTTTTTGGACTAGGACAGATGTAGGTAAAAACGACCTCAGGTGTAGTGTGGCCTAAAATTAGCCTTAGTCTAAGTAGTTTATCTACTGAGCTTTGAAAAAATGCGCGCTGCCTCGAGATTTCCATTTGAGTCATTGCTCACAGTGAGCCTGGGCATTTAACTAAGCAAAGGCAGAGGCTTTTCTGGGTATACAGAACTGCAAACTTCTGGGAAATATTTGTCAACAGCATTCCCTGTTTAGACAGGTCAGGCATGTGGATAACGTTAAGCAACAAGTCTCCTAACTGCTTGCTTGGATGTAAGTACATACATAAAACCTAACAGAATTTTAGGCTCCAAAACCCAGTGTTGAATCAGATCCTTTTATTTATTGTCATTTACAAGACTGCAGGCACGCAGTTTGTG
Organism: Phainopepla nitens; assembly: GCA_013400175.1. Classification (NCBI taxonomy): domain Eukaryota; kingdom Metazoa; phylum Chordata; class Aves; order Passeriformes; family Bombycillidae; genus Phainopepla; species Phainopepla nitens. Next base: position 1,516,922 of record VXBQ01010752.1, read on the forward strand.
GTGATTGGGAATGCGGCTGTGGCCACGCTCCATCCCCAGTAGGCTCCAGCTGTGTAGGACAGGTGAGCTGTATTGAAGGTTGAGGAACATGGAGTGCCGAGGTGTACTGACCAATCCCAGCAGGGGAGAGAGGGCACACAGGTGGAATGCATGTAAGATGAATGGTATAAAAAGGTTGCATGGGAGAACAATAAAATGCTGATGCTTGAAGTTACTCTTCCTGTCAGTTGTACATCCTCCTTCACAAGAATAAAACAACTGTGTGCTTTTAAAGTTCCACAGCTGCTATAAAAGAAATTCATCAGCTGTAGTGACACATTCAGACCTTACTATTATAGGAAAATCTCATGTGAAAATTAACAAATGAGAGTTTCATAAGTGTAAAAGGAACAGGGAAAACCAAGAGGTCTTCCATGAAACTTCTTCCATTTCAAATGCATTACTAAACCTGAAACTCTCCCTAGCAGGGAAAATAATTTTGATAGTGAGAGGAGGGGAAGCAGCACATCCACTTCCAGGAGAACATAATAAATTAGATAAACTAAGTAAAACTTATGATTAAAGACAATGTTTGGGGCTGGAGGGATGAATTTTTTTGCAGCAACGTTATAGAGACTTCAATTTTATGTACAAGTAATCAAAGTTTAAATGGTATTTAAGTTCAGGAGCTAAACAATGAAAGCCAAATGTAATGTTGATTAAATGTCTTCTAAATAGAGATCTTCCATTATAATGTTTAATTGAGGTAAAGACAGTCTGGAATATTACATCAGAGAACAGTGTTAAAACTAGGAGCATATAATCACTGAGGGATGAAAGAGGAAGGCAAGGAATAATTTTGGTTCCTGGTATAAGAATTTTCATGTTGTCAAGTTTGAGTTTTTTAAAATAATTCTTAGTCTTAATATTTCACAAGCAAGTTTTCTTCATGTATTTATGTGAATTGATGTTACACACACACTTTACTAGCTCACTAAAAGAAACTCAAAAAACACCAATACAGAAAAAATGACTCAGGTGGTGTTGGAATAAGAACTAGTGCAGTTTTCATTAATATTATGTTAGAATGATGATGGTTCATAAACTAGTGACCTTCAAAATAATGAAATTATCTAATCAAGTCTGAAACTTAAACTAAATCAATGTTTATTTCAATTGCCATATGCTGATATTTCCATTGGGGGGAGTGGAAAATGGCTCTGAGATTATATTTTACTGCCTGTTTAATGAGCTATTACAAAAACATTTAATGGCGCCATAAAACTTGGCAGGAAAAATGTTACTGTATTCCCAGTAACTCATGCTTGCAATTATTTCATTATTTTATAATTATTTAATGAAATAGAGATCAGTTTAATTAAACCTGTAAAGCCAAAACACCATGGGAAGAATTTCAGAAGTGGAACTATCCAGTTAAACTCATTCATTTTTTTGGTGCCCACATACTTGTAAATTTTCTAGTGCTACACTGCATGTAATTTTGAAAATCTTGACTTAAGAGTTTAAGCCTAGAATACATGTGAACAAATATTACCTAAAAGACCAGACCTTTAAATGGGAACACAGATATCTACCGGAAATCACTGTAATCTATGCCAGAAGTATGAACTTTTTGTCTGTAATATCCCTACAGTAACTGTAAGGTGACTGCCTGGTCAAAAACTGCTGGATTTGTGACATGTATATATACATGTCAAAATCCTGACCTTGTAAGGCAAAGTTTGTAAGCAAGTAACTTTTTTTCTTTCCCATTTTTGAAGAATGAGAAGTAATAATACTCTCATTAAATTACAGATATGGTTTAAAATTATTTCTCTTTCTATATTTTTGAATTATATAAAAGATTGATAAGAAAAGCAACATGTATTAAAATTCTAATTGTTGAAGCCTTTTAAAATGTAAGATTAAAAAAAGATAAATGAGGATGAAATATTTCAAGTGTTGAGTACACATGTGCTTCCAAAGAGATTTAACTCTTTATTCAATACTTTTATTTATGAATCCATTCTTATAAAGGTGAGGACACTGCATAAGGAACAAGGTTCAGGCTATCAGAGATACTACAGTCATGTCCTCATCTAATCCATGTTAGGAGAGCTCATATGCAGAAGCTGGGTGCCTCTGAGAGAGATTTCCAGAGGCCTTATCTGTCACAGAATGAAATCAATTTTTCAGTCTCTCACAAATACTAAAGAAAGAGATAGTAACTGAAATTGACATAGAAAATTGTTACCTGCAGATTGCACGCTTTTGAAAGTGCCTTGTTTTCTACTTTTGCTCAGTTTTGCGGCAGGAGTCATCACTCCTGTTGCATGGGAATCAATTATTCTGAACAAGCAATTAAGATCCTAGGTAAAATGGAATAAGATGTTGGAAGTATGCTCATACTACCTTATTTTTTTTTTCTTTATGTTTTTTGCCCTTTTATTTTGCTGCAGGCTACCCATTCCTTAAAACAAGAAAAGTGAATACATGAAAGGTGGCGTGGTGAATCTAGTCAAACTTAATCTCATCTAATCAAGTCGTGCTCACTTTCCCTAAACAAAGGCTTCAGTTGCATGAAGAACCTTGAGGGCAGTCTGATCATGAGATTGATAATTCACAGCACTTTTCCATTTGAAAATTCACTTTAAGAGGCTTTCACTGACTTTCTCATGAAATAAAAAGAGCAATTGTATTTGGATTAAAATTCAATTTTGGATTAAAATGGAAATAGGAGATTTGTTTTTTGATAAAATATACATGAAATTTCTTATCTGCGTGCTTGGAGTTAATTTTTGGTTTAGGTTTGGGGGTTTTTTTTATGAAAATCTATCTTTTGGTGCCATATATTTCAGTTTACCATGTAATTCAAGAGCTTTGTTTTAAGGCTAACGCATAAACTGTTTTGAGTTTCTCGCTTAATTCCAAGCAATACAGTTGCAAACACAGAATTAGGACTCATCTAGCTATAACTGATTTATTTTCCAGTGACTCTCATAGCCTGCAGGCTAAACATCTATGCAGACTACACCCTAATCTAAAGAGCTGCTTCCTGTTCAGAAGGAGTCATGTGGTGTTGAATTGACATCATGCTCCTCAGCCTTTGAAGCACACACCATTGCCAGAAGTTAAATCAGAACTCCACCCCACACTTCTGCCTTGTGCAAATGTAGTTTATATGGACACTGGAGAAAGGTAACTTATGTCAATGTGTTTTATATAAACTTCTCTAAAATGTTGACATATGGCTGTTTTAGTAGAAGTCATAGCATGTTTTTTGGATATGTTATTCAAAGTAGTTGAGACTTTTAAGAATGTATGAATGTGAGATTCCAAAAAAAGAACACTTTTGAAAAAGTGTTGCTATTCCAAATCCCTTAGTGCCTGCCCCTTTTTTAAGTTTCACTTTGAAAAAATAAAGTCGTTTATTTTTATATTACTTTACAGATTGTATATATAACCCTTTTAATCTGTGGATTTAATGAATGGTGTATACAGTACTTGGCAAAGAAAGTACTAATTTCGTCATGCATACCACCAGAGAGTTATCTCTGAATAAAATGGCAGAGACTGCATCTTCAAATGATGTTTTGAAAACAGAACAAAAACTGATAGAAGCAAATATTAAATATACATGATCTCTCATGATTCCCAGAAAATGGAATGATTATTTGTATTCTTGATGGAAGTGCTGAAAAGTATAACACCTGAAAGATGATGTCTCAAATAAAGGAATCCTTTGTTGTTCAAAATCTGTGTTTCAGGGGTCCATAAAAAGCATGCTGTCTGCCAGTTAATCAAAGAAGAACATTTGATACGCAAGTTACGGACCTGTGTGAAACTGCAGAAGTTGTAGGGGGAAATGCTGTAAAAAAATAAGAAATTACAGAGTAGGACAAGACTGCTGTTCAGTCACATCTCAAGCTATTCCACTTTTTTAGTAGCCACTTTTATTTTTCTCTCTCTGGCAGAGATAATCCTTTTCTCTGGTCCCTTAACTTCAGAAGATACCAGTGAAAGGGTTAGAATGGTAAGCAGCAGGCAGGAAGAGCCAGCAGTAAATTAATGGAGTCAAGAGAAGCAGACTAACCGAGAAAATGTTAGGAAACAGGAACATATTAGAAAAAAATCAGTAATTTGAAAGTTTAATAGTTGTGAGGAAACTTGATTTGAGTGATATATGCAGACAAAGAGCTGTAAAAGAACTACTGTAACCCCTACTCTTTTCTTTTAACACAGACTTTTCCTTACTCACAATTAAAGTAGATTTGGAGGATTAAGAAATAAATGTCTCAGAGCCTGTGGGAATAGAGTTGTTAAATCTAGTGCCTTGGCCACATTCCAGCTTGGATATTGCTCCATTTTTTTAAAGTTGCGTATGGTAACTGTCTTTCCCATCCTAAACTGACAAGTAACCTTGCATTATTTTGCCAGACAGCTGCTTATTCTTTAGTTTTTTTAAGTCTTTGGTGTAAAAGATGGTATATCCAAGGGTCTGGAGGAAATAGATTGCTTGTAATTGCCAAAAGGAAGATTTACATGGCAAAAGTTGTGAAGGTAAATTCTTCTCAGAGTTCCTGCTGTAATGTATATGTGGAGAGCGGGGAAAGGAATATATTTCATGCATTTGAATGAGCTTCTGGCAGCAAGACTTCTATATTGATGAAGTTCTCTTTGAGACAAGGCAAGGGATTTGGAGTCCTTTTCTTGAGTTAAAAGTCGGCATTTTCATATGTTCTGTTGTAAGAGTGGATTTTCATACAGCTATTTTCATCCACTCAACAGTATAAGAATTCTGAGTTTACGTAACTTAATCAGTTAAAAAAAAGAAAATAGGAAAAAAAAAAAAATCAATGCTGAGGCAGAACACTGGACTTCTTAAGTCTTTTCCTGGTCAGTGAGCTTGGTAATGAATTGTGATATCATCTTTACAATTCTCATTAACGAGAAATTAATCTTTCCCTTAGGAAATAAGAGCTGCTAGATGTCATTAGTCAAAGTTTAAAGAATTGCTTGCCAGGACAAACACTGTCCTGGCTATACTTGCTCAAGCACAAACAGACATCTTGACTTCTTTGACTGCTTGGCCAGTGCCATAAAATAGTTATAATCTCAGTAACTAAAAGGGAGGAAATAGAGTCATAAAATAATTACTTTCTTTCTGTTTGTGCCCAAGGCCCTTTTATAGTTTATTTCCTATCTGTATTTAGCACTGTTTCCACTCTGATGGTTTTCAGACTAATTATTCTTTTTCTTGGTCATATTTGCTTTTACGTTTCTGAAGAAGTGAAAAAAATCGTCCTGCCGAGAATGCTGTTAGAAACTCTACCTTCACCCAATAACCCTCAAAACTATCCATTATAACACTCATCAGCCTAGATGGAACAAGGCAGAAGAAAAAGCTATTTAGGCAAGAACTAAAGCTACAATGAAAGTAAAGTTCAGGCAGGTTGACTTCTGAATGACCCTCAGTGACAGCTGTAAATGGGGAAAATATTTCTAGTAAGGCGCTCAGGCTTCCAATGGCTCGCTTCTCCATTGGGGAGGGAGGAATGGTCTTTACTAGCTCCAACATTGTGCTGCCAAGCAACTTGCAGTTCACATGCTAGTGGTTAATTTTAATAGACAGGTTGTGATATTTTTTCTAAAAGAAATAAAAATAACAGTTTTACAACCTGAGGTATTATAAGAAGTCTTGCAGTAACAGAACACTTCATTGATGCAATAGCAGAGGAAAAACAACTACATGATAGCAATGGATATACAGAAGCAAGTGAATTCATATTCATACTTTGAAATTTTTTGCTTATTAGGGATATTCTAAGATACTCTTTTTATCATGCCATCATTCTATGGACTAGGTTGATTCAATGTTATAGAAGCTTTAGTTAGAGTACCATGGTCCCTCAACATGTGACTTCAGAAAGGCATGCAGGTGCTAACACCTTCGAAGACTCTTTATGTAAATATTTTTGTTTGGTGCTTAAGATGTTGGCTTCTTTTTCATTGAAATAAGTGTCTAAGATAAAGGAGATTATTCTCACCTGATTGTGTTAAATTGGGTGGGAGAATGAGATTCTTTGAAAACTGCATGTGAATATTGAAGTATCTGTGCTGATATCAGCCCTGAATGAATTTTAGCAATTTCATGTGAGTATTGTTTGTAGAGATGAATGCAAAACATCAGGACCTATGTAATATGAAGGAACATGCAGTGGAAGTATGGATGGAAGTGAGAATGCACTTTAAAAAAATATTTTAGCCAGAAGAATCCTAAATGGACTTAAAAAAAAAATCTTTTCAGAGGTAATGCAGTGCTTGAAAACACACAAAAATATAGTATTTTAAAAATTTATTTTATGGCCTTATTTTATGGCAGAGGTAGGGTTGTTTGCATGCCCTAAACAATTATTTTGATGCCTATGTATATATAAGTATCTTCTAACCGTTTTTCTTAAAGGTGCAATGCCATTCCAGTTATGTAATCCTAAACTTGACTCGAACTTAGTGCAGCCTTTGTCTGCAGCTATGGTTTAGTGATTATCTTGACAATATACACAAACTATTTGCAGAGAGAGGTAGAAGCACATAAAATTACCAAAATTGGGTCAGAATAACAACCTTTAACATATTTTGCTGTACGAATTAGTAAGTAATATAAAAATATTTGTAGTAGCTGTATAATTACCTGTTCCATTACCAGAAGACTGCACCATTATCTGTGTTGATGTGGGCAGGAGTGCACAGGCAATATAGCTAAGAAACACACGCTATTTTTGTGATCTAAGTTACTGAGGAGATGATGCATGCAAGTCATAAAGGAACAATTGCCATGACTTGTTTTCTCAGCCAACTGCATGCTGTTTGGCAAGTTAACAGGGGAGAATTACATGGGTTATATATAATGGAATGTCTGAACAGCTGCTGTGGTGAGAGCAGTCGACAGGTTTGTCAGCTTTTAGAGTAATTAGCCCAGCAGGAAATCCATTCCCAGGTGTCTACTGGAAAGAATCAAGTTTGGTGAGGCAACAACGGATCAGAAAAAAAGAGTGGAGATGTGTACAAGCATCTCTCTCTTTTTATAGAACAAACACTTCCCTGAAATTTAAGCGGTTGAGACATAAGAACAGAAATACTTTTTCAGTCCATTTATCCATCGAGATCCAAGGTCTATCTCCAGAAGGCTCTGACTGATCATAAGCAGGTACTCAAGGAATAGTATGGAGAGAGCAGGCATGTAGCTTCATATTATGCTCTCAAATTCCGAGTGATTTCAGCTCAGAGGTTTCCAGAGTCCCAACTGACTTCTTTCCTTAATCACGCCAGTGCATGACTCTTCCAGGTGGCCATCCAAGCTACTCACAAACTTTCTCAAATCTTTACAACCACAATGTTCTTTGGCAAAGAGGTCCACAGCTTTGCTGCCCATTGCAT
>VXBQ01010752.1:1524377-1560216 GCA_013400175.1 Phainopepla nitens
AAAAATTCTTGCCTTTCTTTGCTTCAAACTGGAACCCTCCCTGTTTCTGCCAATTGTCCCTTCTCCTTTCACTGGAAGAGCTTAAGAACTGTCAGCTCCAATGTCATCTTTCTCTCACAAACATGAGTGTATTATACCCCCCACACTCACCCTGTTCCCAAGTTATGTCTTTTCCATGGTGACGTATCCTAGTCTATTTGAATTTTACACACACACAGAAGTAATTTCATACACTTTTTATTTGCTTTCCCTTTCTTTGAAACTAGTTACTGAATGAAATTGCATTTGATTGAGTAATTGGAATTATCACAATCTAATCTTTGCTTGCTTTATATTAACTATGTTATATAGCCTATAATAGATGAACCAAGAAAGAATTATATGACGGATAATCTTTTTGGTGATTAGTTTGAGAGGGGTTCAAGCAAATAAATGAATCCAAATGCCTAAAAAATCCCTTGTTTTTAATTCAGTCCAAGTCAATGCACTGTATATGACCCACTTTTTCATAGCATCACAGTGGTGAAGTAGTAATATCTTATGTATTCAGGTGTCTAAGTGCTGGAAGAGGACTTTGCCTTATATTTTGAATACATTATTAGCCCTTTTTGTAACACAACATAGAACTACATAAATTTTTCACTGGAAGCTCTAAATGAAACTTTATTTTAATGTCTTCTCATACTTGATTTTAACTTCAGTAAAACCAGTATATCTCTACATACCAATATATTTCCAATATATATATCTATACAAAATACCATATAAAATAAGACTTTCACTGTAAATTCATTTTACAGCTGCCCTTAAATAGAATTTCTTGAGTTGTTAGTATTGGCTCACCCACTGAAAATATTCTGAATGAAACAAAATTCCAGGTACCATAACTAGTGACTGTATTTTGTGACTTAATATTTAGACTGTTTATTTATAGGTTGATGTTATTGTGACGAATTTTTTTATACTTCAGGTTTGGAAAAAAAAATCAATTTTTTTGTCAAAGAATTCATGGAGACATGTACAGAAATCTAAAAGCTGTAAACTGGGCTAGGTGGAATCACTTTGCTGCAGTCATGGTTCAGAATAGATTGATTTTGGAGAAAACTGGTATCAAGTTCTCAGACAGATTTCTCTTATACATTAGACAGAAGTCTAAATCAAACAAGGAAGTTGTTAAGCAATACTGAATATTGCAAAACCTAACTTTCTGGTTCCTGTCTCACAGCCACATCCGTATTTTAAATTAAGTGCCTAAGCTGCTTTTATAGCATCAAGTGGGAACTAGATACCTCAGAAACAGATCCAAAACAATCAACATGCTATAAAAACAGTTTTGGGCTACAGGCTTCAGACACCAGCATTAAACTGGAGGTTGCCTAACAGTCTATAAAACATGCTTACATACAAATGATGTCTTTATAATTTTGTATTGTGCCATCTGCAATATCTAGTGTCTAGATCGCTAACTGAATTATGACACGTAAATTCACTCTATGTATCAAATCAGAAATAAATACCCTACTCAGTTTTGAAATAATGAGAAAAACACATATAGCCCTTAGCTATTTTTTTTGTAAAAAATGGCACATCACTACAAGAAGTCTTGAAATATTTATGAACAGAAAATAGGGATATTAAATAAGAACACATTACTTTCTACTGTGCTGTTAGTCGCTTTGAATACACATTGCTAAATATCCAGTACAGAAATGAAGCAGAAATGTTTATAAGACTCTATATCATTCTTCAGCCTGGCATTCCTGGCAGAAAGGTAGGAAATGAAATGTCATTACATTCTGTGCATGAGAAGTACTTTGGGGCCCTGGAGCCCTGATTTGTTATATTCTTTGGGGATCTTTATTTTCTTACTAATTTTTCCATTAGCAACTCAGCAGCTTTTGGAGAAATTTTCTTGTATTATTGCTGTATTGATTGGTGCTTTACATGAAAAATATCCTCTTTTCTGTTACTACCTTATCCAGTTGCACTGGGCAATGTTCAGCAAGCTGTATTTCATTTCTTTCTGCTTTATGTTGTGCCATATTTTACTCACACTTCATTTTCCTATTACATATCTAATATCTGTTTATTGAATAACCTTGAATTGTCAGTCTTTGTACCTCAGACATTCATAAAGTGAATTCAAAGAATTAATTGACTTAATCTTGTGTTAAAAGGCATAATACCAGGGTCTGTTTCTTTAAAAATAGCTCCAATACAACTCCCTTGGCTTATTTAATGCTAAAGAATCTGGAAGATGCAATCTCTGAGGGTAAACTGGTTGGAGATACTTGGTGGAAATAAAGAAAAAATAAGAAAGGTACTGCTTTGAAAGGAAAAAGAGACCAAATATTGGGCAAGAGGAAAAGCTGACAGCAAAACACCTAGAAACTTTCTAAATGGTGAAATCCTTGTTGGTATGCTTCCTTTCCATTTGTCAGGGGTTTAGATGAGTCTGGGAAGAAAATTACTAGGAATTATGCCCTGGGCAATAGAGCAATTAGGAAAACTGGGAGCAGGCTGAGTATGCAACCTGCAATTACAGAAATAATAAAAAAAAAAAATCATGAAGATCCAGAAAGGGCTTATTCAGTGAGATGTTTTGGGGAAAATCTTTTGACATCTGAGTATGTAGAACATTCACAATTCTTCACAGAAATACAACACTTGTTTGAACATTTACCTCAGGGCACAGTCCATCAGGAGAAAATACCAAGCCTGTGGAGGTGCTACTGAGCAGAGCTAGTGCCTGATGCCAGACATAAGAAAACATCAGTTAAAATTCAAAATGTCATCCTGGTCTTTCTTTTTACTGAAAGGGAAAAGTTTTAAATCAAACAAAATGACTGGAAAGTAAAATGCAGGATAGATATATGTGAAATCACTGAAACAGGCCAGGATTAAAGATGAGGAATTTAAAATAAATGTTATGTGATGGTCCAGTTCATTATATGATGTCCAGATGCCTTAGCTAGATGTGTCAGTCTTCATCAGAAGTTTGGGGTCACTTGGCTCATGTTTTGGATACAGTGGGATTAGCAGGATTGTTTTATAAAATAAATGAAAATTAAAGGCATATAACATTTTGCTTCAAAGTATTGAGAATTGTCAAAAGCTTAATGTATTTTTCTAACTTATATAGAAGAAATGAAGATGATTAAAGAGCTATTTCTCTTAGATGCAGTCAGAATTTTGAATTTTTACTTAATCTAGACCCAGATGACCATTTGCTAGAACATTTGAACATAAATGAACTTAAACCCCACAAATACCAGACTCTATAGTTGTGGCATATGCAACCTCAAGATCAGTGCTCTGTGCCAGGAATCCATGTACACTGCAAGGATATCTTAGAGCCCCAATTTAAAAAGCATGTTAAGGCATTGAATATATCCAGAAAAGTGCAACAAAGCTGGTGAGCTGGAAGGCATTTCTATAAGTAGTTGAGAACACAGAATCTGTCTAGTGAGAAGATTTGGAAGAGAAGCAGACTAAGGAATAGCCTCAACACTTTCCACAACTTTCAGAGAAGGGAAACTGGATGTGAGGCACTGCTCTCCTGGCATCCAGTAATGGGATACATGGCAATGATTCAAAGCTATATCAGGGGAAGTTTGACTTGGAATTAGGAAATATTTCTTTACTGGTAGGGTGGTCAACCATTAAAAAAAGCCTCCTGGAGATGTGGTCAATGCCCCAGGTCTATCAATATTTGAAATGCCTTTGGAAAATGTCCTTCATAATATACTTTCCCTTTCAGACAACCCTGAAATGGTCAGGCAGTTGGCCTAGATGACCACTGCAAGCTCCTTACAACGGAAATGATTTGTTCTGTTCTGTCCTAGTCTAATCTAATGTCTTTATACAGTTTGAAGATTTGTTCCAAACTTTCTATTTACTTTATATCCATAAAGGTGGTCACACATCATATTCAAAGAATTAAGTATGCTTTATTCTTTCTTTTTTGAAAGATATAAGATACATGATGCAGTATCAAACCATTTCCCCTTCCCTGTCCAGCTGCAGAGGGGAGTGACAGAGAGGCTTTGGTGGGTGCCCAGCATTCAGCCAGCATCAACCCCCTACACTTAGATTTGGCCCAGAAGACTAGTGCGTAGTGCTTTGCTCAATTTCTGTGACTAGACATTACCTGCATGGGATAGAGGCATGGCTAAGGGCAGCCTGCTTCTGAGGGTGTTGCATGTCCAAAATGAATAAATCTCAGACTTCTACTGACTTAAGGTATCTGTTGGACAGAAATAAAACCTTTTCAGTTTTGGCTTCTAAACCTTTTTCGCTGTAGGAACTGCATCTGGTGCACTTCATTATTGTGCTTTCTTGCCAAGATTTTTCTTCATCTCGATAGCGTCTTTAGAAAATTAGAAGTTCCTTAGAAAGATACTGGTATAACTGAAATCAGAATGATTTTGGCAAAATCCCTCACTGCAGTCATGGGATAAAAGTGAAGCTAACTAGTTGTTTCAAAAGTAGAAAATGAAGAATGTAGTTAAATAATCTTATCTTCCTCTGGGTGGGACTCATAATGAGATTTTTGCTCAGGACACTTTATTTAGACCGCAGAGTACTGCAGTTTCTTTATTGTATAGTATGGAATATAAAACCTGGCATTTTTATTGCCCCTAAATCACAGAGTCTGGAATTGCTAGATCTAGGTGGAAGGTGTGACCCAAGGTAAGAAGCAGCACATTTAAGTATTTCCACCCCCCGACAGACCAACCAGAAACCCAACACTTTCTGTAGAAACTTGATTGACATTGCATGAGGCTTTATGACAAATTACTTGAAAGTAATTCTTTTGTTCTAGTGCACACAGAGACATTGCATTTTTGTCAGACTGGCAGGTTAGAACTGCTATTACTGCAAATACATTGAAATTAAAAAGAGCCTATTTTTTGCCTAGTATATTAAAAGTGGTGATAGAGACTGTATTTTAAATAGGATATAATATGCATGAAAAAATAGTTGAGAAGCAGAAGCAGCTCATCTTTCACCTATCAGTGAAAATATGTAGTTCATTTCTGATGGTGCCAATTTTTTTTTGAATTTTCAGGCTCTTCAAATTTTTCTTTTTACACAACTTTTTGTTAGACAAGAAAATCGCAAAGTAATTTTTAAACTTGCCTTTCAGCACAGTCCTAGTGAGACATAGTGATGTGATGGTTTACCTAATATCCCATCACAGAGATAACAATGTGCTTCTCTCTATGCACATTCCTCACCTCATGAACAGAGTTCTGCTTGCCTGGTTATTCAGACAAAAGCTCTTGGACATCTTGGCTCAGAATGAGACTGCAAGAAAAAAGATACAGGAGAAGCTGTTAAGAAGCTGTTTTTATTTATATATATATATATATATATATATATTAAAAAAAAGTAGTTGAGTGGGAGATAAGGTATCTATTTCCTGAAAATATATATATTTTTTTTATTTTATAGTTCTGTAATTTTGTGTTCAAATATCATATTCCTTCTATGTTAGAAAGACAGATGTGCATACTTCTGTTCACCTTCACCTGAAAATATATCTGCATTCTGAAACATATGCCCTTTTTTAATTTGCAAATATCTTTTCACCTCCATCTCAGGCTTTTTTTCCCAGCTCTATGACTTCACTGTTACAATGTTTGTTCCATCAGAAAAGGTTAAGTTTTGTCATTCACTCTTATTTTTACAATGAATAACACCTGCTGAAATTTTGTGCTGAAAAAAAAGACATGAACTTTCAGAAAAGTAGAAAAAGGACATTTTTCTGGCTCTTTTGACCTCCATAAACATGAGGTGCATTACAGCTGAAGCCTGGAAAAGTCATCATAATTTCTGTAATATATGCAGTACAAGTGTGCAGCCTGCAGGCAATTCATATGATGGTGAATTGGTGTCAGAAAATGATTGCATAAAAGACAGTGAATGTCTACTTATTGAAATAGATTCAGCCACTGCTGAATAGCTAGTCCAAGTTAATACAAGGATAAGAAATTTGTATATGGGATGGAAAAGAGATGAAGATTAAATGAGGAACAAAGATAAAGATGAAAAAAGTTGCCTAACTTTCTAAATCATTGAAAGAGCTACATTTTTTTACTTTGATCAGTCTCTTCTTTTTCCTCATTCTACCCTCATTCCAGTCAGTGAATAAAAAATACTGACATGTTTGATAAAAAGTGCATGTGAATACGTCCTGACAAATGGAGTAATGGTGAATGATATGTCAAGTTGCTTGTAAGAATATAACCTTTGGATGTTGACATTTTCTCCTGGTTATAGTCACTTTATTCAGAAACTTACAGCTGTGCTTAACCCATTGGTTTAGGGCCCACCAGGATACTGTGAGTATATAATTTTCAACTATAATATGATGTTAATGATATTGCTAGTTCTACAGTTCTTCTACTTTCCTTCTCCTACCACTTTTTCAAATAATTTAATCACTGGAAAATTTCTAAAGCTATCTTTAAATCAAGAATATATTTAAAGAATTTAAATTAATGAGGATAATTAATGAAAAAAATCATCCTCCATTTGACCCCCATTCAAATACCAGAAGCTACAGCTTTAACTGTGGTAAGCCTACAAGATACATCATGAGACTTTTGCTTATATGCTCAACTGGTTGCTTGTGGCAATTTGCTTTGTTTGCTAACTTTCTGTTAGCTTTATCAGCTAAAACACTATTTGCACATGAAAGTTTTTCCCAATTACAGAGGTTCCCTGGGAAACACAGAGAGCTAGAAAACAAAGATATGCATTAGCAGCCAATGTGTGAACCAGGGAATCAATAGGCCATCAGAGAGATGCAAGCAAAAAGGAAATTGTTGGAGCTCATAAGGATGTTTCTCTCTAGAATTTGTTCCTCACTTCTGTGCAAATTAATTTCAATTTAATGACCCTCAGAGATGCTGGAAGACTCTGTTTGATGAGTTTGTCCTTTGAGAGACATTAGAAAAAAAGAGAAACATCTACCCTGAGGTCATTCAGCATTTGACAAGGTTTGCATAGGTTTGCTAAGTCCTGCTTGTTTTAATGAAGCTACAACATTTTTCCTAGTCCTGTAGAAGAGAGAGGATAGGACAGCAGAAACAAAATAAACCCTCATGGGATTCCTTCATTTGGGTGGTGCAAACAATCACAGTTTCTTTAACATTTTATGGAAGTCTTTTCCATATGCCAGTTATAGACAAAAAGAGACAGTTATGTTACTGCAAAACAATTATTGCAAAAAAAACATTTAAGCTATTATTTGTTCATAACTTACACTGTGTCTGAGTTAGAAATATTTATAAAATATTCATAAAAGTATTATATATCCTTAACTTCAAGTAAATGTTTTTAACTTCAAGTAAAGTATAAAGGGGTAGTCATTGTATAATTAAGAAGTTTCTTTCTTTTCCCCCCTCCGTATATCCTCTTGGGGAAAAAAAAAAAAAAAGCAAAAGAAACAGAGTCTTGATTTCTTCCTGAAATTTCCAACAGGCCCAACAGGAACAGAAAAGACTAATTTTTACCAGAGACCTCTGCGGATTTTAGACTTGGGTGCAGGAAATACTCTTCATAGTTTGGTCAATATGTCTGTCATTTGCAGTCACAGAAACTATAACCAAAATTACCCTTGAGAGTTATGTAACTGATACCTTTACTTTCAAATTAATTCTGTCCAAACTGTTCCTCCCAAATATTTGTCAAATCTGTCCTTAAGAACCTCCTGTAATGGAAATGTATGTTGTTGTTGTTTTGGGTTTTTGTTTGTTTTTCTTTGTTTGTTTGTTTGTTTTCCCTTGTGGACCCCAAGAATAAGTTACTGCCTTTGCAACAACAACCCTTATTCATACAAAGACTAAGATCTTAGTCTTCTATAGACTAAAGAGGGCTCATACCTACAGTCATTCTTTGTCGGTCATGTTTCCTGTACTTCTGCACCTTTTTGTTATATGCTCCCTGGTTTATGAGCAAAGCAGAACTCTTTTGTTTTCCTTTCAGTCGTACAAGCAACACTCCTGTTTGTACATCTCAACACTTGTCCCCTTTTCTGCTGCACTCTGACTAGTGATTAATGTTCAGATTAGAAACTGTCAAAGACACACTGAAGAGCCCTGGTCAGAACCATCTGTCATTACGATGGTTAACCTCTGATTTAGTCAGTGCATATGGTTTTCTAGCAAGCTTGGCTCCTACTGTATCACGATTTTTTGCTTTGTGCCATGTGTCCTAAGTGTTATTGTAAGGTCATATGAGCCAATGTTAAAGTTAGAAAGAGAGAGTGAGTTATGAGTGAGTTATCTTGAAACCTGTTTTTTGCTCTTCCAAATTATATTGCTCCGAAGTGATTTGTGCTTAACACTATATTTGACTTTTCCAAAGGCTATAGATAGATTGGTTGATTTTCTTTTTCCAGTACACTTCTGGGAATTAAGATTAGACTACATGATCAGGAATCTTCTTCCCTCTTTCTGTCTGTCTCTGTCTTTTCTCTGTGTGACTCTGCGCATTTCTGTCTGTCTGTTCTTCCTCTTCTGCTCTGGAAAACCCAATTGTCCTTCAAGAGTTCTCAAAGTTACTAGTGAATGGTTGACATTCCTTTGAAACATGTTTACTTCATCCAGATGAATTTCATTATATTTAGGAGTTTGAAGTGATCCAGTTATTAGTGTATGAACACCAGTGTTAAAAATGGGGAGTGGGGAATGTCTCCACAATTCATTTGAATATTTTGCATAACTTTTGGATAATCTTAAATCTTAGCAGTAGTTGGGAACCAAGGTGAGATTTTGCAACCTCAAAAAACTTCCCTGCTTCACTGAGTGCATAAGAGGCATGGGAAACTTGAGGTCGCTGTATTCACAATGCAGTGGGAGCCAGCAGTGGGAATATCTGAGAGGAATGGTACTGCTCCTCAGCCAGCTTGCCTCTGGGGTGCAATTTCACAATTAGCTTCAGTCCTTTTAAATCACATTGATGCAGCAAGAGAGAATTTCAGCCCTGCTCCTTTGTGTCTTTTGGGAGAAAGGGCAGGAAATGTTGAATGCTGGTCTCCTTCTCCCTGTTAGGCACTGGTTTGATAGAAAGCTGCATGCTATCACACCTGCATACATAAATGCTCATATATTGACTCAGCAGTGTGAGGATGGCTGATGTAGAAACAGAAAGCTCTCTGAAGATGAAATGCTATTGGCTGCTAGAGGACAAAGTCATAACTTAGTTGTCACAGGAAATATCAAAGAATGCCTACTTAGTTAACAGATATGTTCTTCAGATTTAATTTGTTTTGTGTTTAATCTATTAAATCATGTACACAATGATGTGTGCATTCGAAGGGGGATGAAACCTATTTCTGGTATGGATTTGTGGCAAGAAAAAGAACAGATAAATTAATAATTTCTTTTTATATGTATCAGAATACATGATAGCACCATAATACGTACTATAAAGGCCTATATATTTCTACTTTTTGAAATGGAAGTACCAGCATATATATTTGGGCCACTCAGTTGGAAAGCAGATTTTTGCAGAAAAGGATGATGGAGTCCTATTAGAAACCAAGTCCTTAAACAAAACAGCATTGTACTCTTATGGCAAAGAAGGCCAGTGGTATCCAGGGCTGGATTAGGCATAGGACTGCCAGCAGGTCAAGGGAGAGGGTGCTCCCCCTCAGGGGTTACTCAGATCTGTTTAGGCCATGCCTGGAGTCCTGTGTCCAGTTCTGGGCTCCCCAGTACGGAGAAGTATGACCCCAATGGAAAGAGTCCAGTGAAGGGCAACAGAGATGACGAAGCCTTCCTGTGAGGAGAGGCTGAAAGACCTGTGACTATTTAAAACAGATAAAAAGGCTCAGGGGGCTTTTCTCAATATATAGTAGTACCTGGAGGAAGAATATAAAGAAGGCAGAGTGAGGCTCTTCTCAGTGGTAGGACAAGAGACAGTGGGCACAGACCAAAATGCAAGCAGTTTCTTCTGAATGATAGAAAGTGTCTTTTCACTCTGAGGATGATAAATTACTGCCACAGATTGCCCAAACAGGTTGTAGAGTACATTCATGATGTATTTCTTATATGTACCAGTATGAAGAAAACAAAAACCCTGAAGGAATGGTTTGTGAAGAGTAAGCTACTCTACAGTGACTAGTTAATTAAGTTCTTGGGCTTCTGCTTTTGAAAGTTAGTTTTCATTAAAGAGCCCCTAATATTTCATGCACAGCTTTCGAAACAGTTCTGCTAAATTTCCATTTATTTGAATGAATTCTATCAAGTACTCAAATGCCATCTCAAATGTTTGGCTAAGTTTAGTTCAAAGTACAGTTTCACAAATATGTAAGGTGTTCATTAATCAAAACACAAATTGTTAGTGGAACACTGCAGCTCAGCTTAGGAGAAGTGATGATGAGGGTTTTTTTCATCACTGTTTTTTAAGTTCTATCTGCTGTGCTGTTTGCAAGGTAAATCCACTAGATGGCATGCTGTGCTTCGAAATAGACATTTTTTAACATTGTTTATATAACAATATTTAAATAACTTTTATGATAAATATCCTACATTTTAAAGACTTAGAGCAGCAGAAAAAAATATAGACACACATACTATAACCAGCCATTGATTAATTAGGTGTAGAAACCATGGAGCTGTCACTATTGCTAAATTTCCACAGACACACAGGTGCAGAATGATTGTAACTGTACCACTTCAGTACTGAGAAAGTATCACTGCATTCAGTAAGGGAGGAATTATACCAGTCTGATGCCGCATTAATTAAAAAAATTTCTTAGTAGAATTCTTACACTGGCCAGTTTAGACATCATTAATTTATCATTAAGCAATAATTGCATCTAAAAAACAACAAATATGAAATCCTTCTAATCAAGCTACATTGAATATGCTTTCATTACTACATTTCTGAACTCCTCAAATTATATCCCAATATTATTTTATTCTATGATACAAAATTAAGAGCTACTAAATTGTTTTTTAGTTGTTAGTTAAATTGAGATGAAAATTTGTCTTCCTAGTACATCTAAATGCAAAAATTTGTTTTCTTATAATTTTGAAACCAAAATTACTATCTTTAAGAGTTTGCCACTTAAATCATGTAGTTATATAATTGCTGTAAAATGTCTAAGATCATTCCTGAGTTGTTACTCTGCAGTCAGGTTCAGTATTTGTTACAGGTAACAGCCAGATAATGGAAGCCCTCATTTGAACAGGAGCACTCTTACTGGGAGGATTCTTCAACACAGCAGGGGAATAACTGAATAAATTATAACACAGAGTGAGGAGGGCAAGGCAAACTCAAATTGTTGAGGTATAAAGACCAGGATCATGAAAGGCTGAAGAAGCATCATAGAGGAAAGTGTAACAACCCAAGAAGAAAGAAAAAAGGAAGAGAAGAGTATTTAAAGCATATAAGAATTAGAAATGAAGACTTATAGGAAACTTGAAAGGAGGATGCCTAAGGAATGAAAAATTAAAATTTAATTTAGAAGTAAAAAAACCACCTTTCATAAATAGCTTAGCTTGAGATGAAGCTATGGCTTCTTCAAGGTTCTGCAAAACTCAGAAGGTCATCCCAGAGTGGGAGTTTATAACTAATCCGGACATTCTTAAAAGCCACACCATTACTTTTCCATTTCCTTTTTTTTTTGTCATTATGGTACTATATGTAACATCAACATATTTTAGTTCAGTTTCACAAAAAGGTAAATTCAAGGGAAATACAAAATATATAACATACGAAGTCTTCTCTGTCCAGAGGAAGTTCTTTAAATGAGACTGTTTTAAACAGTATCTTCTTAAAAAAAATAAGAAATCAACAAACCACACCACTACCTATCCACCTCCAAAAAATACCCCACTACTCAACACATGGATTTATACATGAAATATAGTTGGCATTCTGGAACAACAGCAACAAAATCTGGCCTTGCAAATGCAACCAAAACTTGTGGCTCTTTGGATGTTTGTTCCTTTCTCTGTACTGCCACAGTCAGAAATGTGTACTTTAAAGTTTGACAAAACCATGGTCTCATTTTATTTCCACTGGCTTCATTAACTTTACACAGATTGCATTGAAATCAACATTTATAGAAATTTGATTTTGAAGGTGATAATTATATGATTATGATTCTACACCAGATCTAGACAAAAGTAACTAGACTTTGAAATAATTAGTAAATCTACAGAAGTCATCCTTAAGCTAGTGGAGATAAAAATATCGGTTCTAAATGATACTCAAATAGACTGGGTGAAATATTAATTACTTGATACTGCATATGCTTTAGAGACATAGAACTGTTTTTCTTTTGATCATATCTTTTGCCATTTATGATTTTTATTTAGTGGGAATACCTTGTTTTGAAATATAAAGCTGCTACTTCTTTCTGCACAGCCATGTAGCTATTCAGATACAGGTATTCCTGAGCATAAGTTTTAATTTTACCATAAATCTTTTACCACAAAATCTTGATGTTTACAATACTTGTATTTTGGTTTTTGTTTTTGTGAGGAGTTGCTGAATTCAGTATCTTGATGGAGGCACTGCTGCAGCTCCCACTTCCTAGGTCCAGCTAGAAGGAAAGCTGAGCTCACCTTCCCAGTAGGCATACATGCAAACATGTACATAGATTCATAAAATCAGAGAATCATAGAATATCCTGGGTTGGAAGGGACCCACATGGATCATCAAAGTCCAATCCCTGGCCCTGCACATGACATCCCCAAGAACCACACCATATAGAATACTTATATACATCTTCACACACCTGGCCGCAAGGAGTAACAGAGACAGAAGACATGGCGCTCACACAAACATGAATGTCCTTCAGGAATGACGCCAATGTCCTCATCATCTTTGTCTCTCTGGCTGATCCTGGCAAAGGTCAGCAACTGGCCCCAGACACTCAGCCTGCCTTGTAGCTGGCCTTTGGACACTCTACTTTTCAGTTACGTCATGCACACACATGTTCATACACACAGACAGGTTTCTCAACTGACTTCACCAGATCTCACCAGCTCTGCAGAGCCGTCAGAAAATACACATAGAGTCTAATGAGGAAACAGGGTACAGTGGCACGGTGCAGGGAACAGGTGCAAGGCACAGCCTTGCAGGCACACTGATCAGCATCTGTCAGCATCTGTCAGCATGACTGACCTGACTTATTGTATTATTCCTCTATTTTTCTATGTCTATTTCTCTCCAAATCACCTTGATCCCTCCCTTTCCCTTCTTTGGTTCTTCTCCTAACATTCCTTACTAAGTCTAGTGAAATTCAAAAATGCTTCTTCCTTGCACGCTAATATTAACCCTATAACAGTAGACACTAATACCACCCAGTCTGCAAAGCCATCTGGAGAACCACTCCTGCTGACACATGATGATAAGTTTTCTTCCCAGACCATGAGGCTGAGGCTCTCCTGGAACATCTGGGAGCAGAGCCAGGGCAGTGACTTGCCTCTTTGATTAGAATATTGCTATTTGTCTTCTGTGACTCTTGTTATCTGTGGATTCTTCCTGAGCCTTTAGTCACATAATCTAACAGTTTCAAAAAGGTTCTTCTTTCAAGGAAGTAATAAAAATATATTAAGACTGTTTAGAACCAAATATCCTGTTTTCAGCACATGTGGAATTGTTTGGACTGAATGTGCTCATGGGGTAAAAAGCATTAAACCACAAAAATTTATATATTTTAAAATTTTTCTCTGCTCTTCTTTTCAAGTCTCTTGAAATCTGTATTCATTAAATATTCCAGCCAGAATAGATTTTTATTGCAAACACTGGCTGCAATGTCTTTCAACTATTTCTCAAATAATAAAATTGTCTACATTTGATTGATAGGAATGGATTCTAATTTAACCATTTAAGAGTAAAACTGCATTTTCTTTAGACTGCTTTATGGAGTCCAGTATACTTAGCAAGCGCCATCTTTTTATATGCACTGCAGTCTCTGGAGTATTTTAGACTTTATGAG
Organism: Phainopepla nitens; assembly: GCA_013400175.1. NCBI lineage: Eukaryota > Metazoa > Chordata > Aves > Passeriformes > Bombycillidae > Phainopepla > Phainopepla nitens. The sequence goes on from VXBQ01010752.1 coordinate 1,538,347, forward strand.
ATCAGCAGACCTTAAATGTTCACCATCTCCAAGCATTTTATTACACTGAGTCCATTTCCTAAGATGATTTCTCCATTTGCCACTGATCCTGTTGTTCATTGAACAGTAAAAAAGTAGTCTTATTGCACCTTGAAGTGCACAAATGCTGCCTTAGTGATTGCAGAATGGATATCCTTGGTTGAATTGCCAAGGAAATTGAAACTCCACTGGTCAACAGGTCTTTTAAACCAAGGGCTTTCCTGGTCCTCTGGAATTGCTTTTCACCTTGATCATGGCACTATGTATATCTTTCCTCTGAACATCCTCTATATGCTTCTATATTTCATGATTACTGTTTTCCTGTTTAGGACTTTCTGCAGCTGTTTCTTAAACTCTGTTTGTCCTCCTCAATAGGTGTACTCTAAGACTATGACTTGCACAATATATATACACACTGTATGTAGAAATTTCACTTTGTCAGATTGTACAGTTATACTGAATGCTTTAATCTTTTTAACATATCTGTGATGTCACATGCTTCCTAGTGGTTGATTTTAATACCATTTTGATAACAAGAACAAAAAGAGAGTTACACAATTTAGAATAAAATTAATTTTACAAGGTCCTAGTCCTATTCTTCAAAGACAGAAAAATTATGAACACATGAAGTCATTTCCAGGACACTGTACACCTTTTCCTGTCTCATTCTTTTGAGAAATAATTATAAAGTCAAAGAGAAGAAATTTCTATTGTAAAATTTTGGAAAGAAATATGTTAATTATGAAAAATAACTGGATAAATTTTAAAGCTGTGCTTGAGTTTCTCAAAATTTGGACATTTTAAGGGGTAAATCTAGAAGATTTAGCTTTCTTTGCAAGGGAAAATAAAAGAAAGAAGGTAGGTGTAACTTCATAGATCAGAGTGTTTAAAGAGAGCTCTGGCAAACTGAAGTTATCTACCCATGGTTAAAGTTGAGTTTTGACTTTAAAATGAACATGCAAAACAGTGTATTCCATGACTGACATTTTTATTTCATGAAAAAGCTGTCTCATGTCTCTTCCAAATACAGAAAAACCTTTCACTATACAAATGATGCTTGCTTTATGGACCTTCAAGGGCATCAGACTCTCTTCATATATTCCACTGGGAATTTACGAAGCTCGTTCTCTCACACCAAAATTTGGCATAAGAGATTTCTAAGTTCAGCAGACTGGATCACAGCTGGCACTGGTATTTTACAGTTTTAAAACCCTGTTCTTTCTCCAGTATTCTAATAAGTACACCTTCTAAAAGCCACAGGGAAAAGGGTGGATTCCTTTTCTCCTATGCAAAATAGTACTTTCTTTTAAATTGAAGGAGAAAAATTTCAATTAAGTTGTTGTGGTTCAGTAAATTAATTTGTAAGTAATCAACTTTCTCTAATTGAATTATTTGCGCATCAATATTCTTACCTTTCTCCTGTGTAGAATTATTTCAATCCTTGAAAGTATTCTGAGCTGAAAGATAAGGCTGTTTTGATTTTTTTTCCCCCCACAGAATTTTTGCTTAGCCTCCCTACCCTTATTAAGGACCCATTAGTTTTCTCAGATCATTGGAGACCTCCTAGTCCAGTATGTCTGTTCAGACCAAGATTAACTAGTACAGGTTGTTTGGCATCTGCTTCTGATTATCTCCAAGGATGAATGCTCCATGTCTCTTAGCAGCCTTTTCCATCATTTCCCCATCACCAGAGTAAAAACTATTTTTTTACATTTACATAGAATTTATGTCCTTTGCCTCTTTTTATGTCCCATCAGGTCCCATGAAGTTGTGTTGCCCAACTTGTTTAAATGTTTGCTACCTTTTTTCTTCTTTGCTGAAACTTCTTTCAAGTTCCCCATAAACAGCTGCGAGTATGGTGACTCTTCCAGTTTCCTTAAGAAGACCTCATTCATTTCTTCCTGATCAGGCAATCTGCAGTAGACATCCACCACAACACTGCCATCATTGGTGTGCTCTATAATCCTGACCCATAAACTCTGAACAAGTTCAAGATCAGTTCCAAGGCATCCATCAATGCATTTCTGCTACTCTTTCTCTCTGTCCTTCTAAGGACTCAAGATTTAGATCTTCATTCCTCATTTGGTGACCAAAGTAACTGCGTGGCACCTTTTTTTGTGGCTACAAGTGCTTTCTTCATATGCATTTCAAAATACTGATTATAAAATAGCATTGTGATTTCTTGCTATTTTTTTCCCTAAATTATCTTTAAAGCATAATTATTCAGTTAAACAGTTTTAATGAAACATTACTTTTTAAACATCTTTTATTTCTGCTTTTGGACTAGAACCCAGTACTTTCTGCTTTTTAGTTGATTGCTAAGAAGGAGAGAAATAACCAAAAATATCATTCAGGTTAGGTTAAGAGAGAACACAAATTCATGAAGACTACTTTTCAATGTTAATTTTCATCAATTTTCAATTAATGAAAGGATGAATAAATAAATTTAAAAATCCTAGGCTTAGGATGAAACTACTTTCCTTTTTGTGTTTACACATGCAACATACTTCCTACTATGGTCTGGTTGCAATGAATGGCAGTCCTGCCTTTTCCCCTCCCCATGTTTTATTGAGCCAAATCTTCCAGCTGTGAAGCAAGAGCATAGCAAACAGGATGCGTACTTATCTGCCAGTTTCTCCCAATCTATTACTACAGCAAGAGTTCATTCTCAAGCAACTTAATAAAACTTAAGAGACTCTCTCTCTTGACTTAGTGGTCTTTTAACCAGGTGGAAATATATTATAGAATAATCAATTCAGGAAGACAATCTGTTTCATTTTGGCAACTATTTCCCTGACTCTAAACTAGCTGAGGTTCATCTGGAAACTTGTCTATCATTCATTCAAATCAGAAACTTCTCTTTTGTGTGCTATTACCAGACAGTCCACATGTAGAGATCCATTTGTTTATCTATAATAACACATCAGAAAGCTCATTTGCCCGACTCAGTTAAAAAACTCTTTGAGAATGTGTGCAAGAAAAGTCTGTGACAACTACCTAGTCAGTGGACCATTCTACAGCCTGGAGTAAAGTATATGGCATATGTGATGTCCACAAACATAAATTCTTAAAAGAGAATGGCCACTTACTTGCTACAGGCCTTGGGAAGTAGTGTTTCTCATATGTTTTTCTACCCGCTTTCAGGTAAAACTCATTAACACAACACCAAAGATACATTTATTACTCATCTGGCTTCCAGCTGCCTCCTGCGACTGTGCCCTTAGGTAATTTACTGGGAGGTGGCAAACCTGGAAGTACAAGACTGGGTTATTGTGTCATCAGTGTCCAGGTGGATCATCACTGAAGCCTACCCCTTGAACAGACTCTCCTGGTAAGTCACTCCAGCTGTCATGATCCAAAAAGGTTTCATCCTTCCAGCCCTTGCACACCCAGAAAACAAGCTTATAAGATCATCATCTAGCTAGAGCAAATTTCTCAAATTTTGTAATAAAATTTTACCAACTGGCATCTTGCACCTTACCTAACAGGTTAAAGAGCCAAACTGAAAAAAAAAAACCAACAGGGATCAATATGTTCCTCGTGTGAGCTGTCTTTGTCACTCCTTGCTGAACTGTGGCACTTTTAAAAAAACTCCCTTCTTGGTAAGGAGAAATCTGGTCAAGTCTTATGCATGCATAGCTGTGTACAGGATCAATTCTATGCAAAAGAAAATTGTTCTCATGCTTTCCACTTCCATCCCACATATGTTCTGAAGGCGGTATACTGCTCAGTGAGATATTTCATTACTATTGATATACTCACTGGTACTGCTGCTTTGTCGTCTGAAGTTGCCACAACCCATAGAGACGGTCTATGAAAAACACGAGTATCCTACTGCGCATTCCTTGGCTTTTGACAGGATAAGACAGGGATAGGCTGACTTACAGAGACAATACTGGAGGACTACATCAAAGGCAACATATCTTCATATTTTTTTCTGTCTATGAAATGCATCATTTTGCCTACTGTCTGTATGGTTTTTGGGAAAATGATAGTTGAAATGGGACCAAAGCATGACATGGAGTGCCATGATTTGACAGCGTGGAGAGTGATATCCTAGATACATATATCGTATATGTACCTAGGATACATATATTTCCTAAAACCCGTGTTAGCTGGTCCTGATCAGCTGGTTGTCCTATGTCTGATGAAACTCAAGATGACTTACTCTACGACCGTTCCTGATACTAAGGTGAGGTTGACAAACCTGTAGCCCCAGATACTTCTTCCTGCCTTCTTGTAGACAGACATCATATTTCCTAACTTCCAGTCAACTGAGTCCAGCCCCTTTAGCCAGGACTGTTGGTAAGTGATGCAAAGTGGCTCAGTGAGCACTTCAGCTGGTAGTCACATAGACTTGAGGGAGGAGAGGTAACCCCATAGGCTTATGTGTTTAAAGAGTGTAGTAGGTTTCTAACAATTCCCCCTTGGACTATGGGAGCTTCACTCAGCTCCCTGTTCCTGTCTTCCAGCTCAGTTTTTCTCTGTTCCAGAGAACAACTGGTCTGTTAAAAACCAGAGGCAAAGTAAGTGTTAGGTACATTAGCCTTTTTCTCATCCTTTGGCAGTATGTTTCCCTCCATATCAAATAACAGATTGAGATCCTACTTCATCCTCCTTTTGTTGCTTATGCATTTATAGAAATATCTTTTGTTGTCTTTTACAGCTCTAGACAGATCTATTTCTCATCCATATTGTGCAAATTCCTTTTGCACCACAGCAGTTTTAATTCTCAAGGTCAGCAAAGACTTCAGAGAATGCTTGGAATACGTTATAGTTCAGCTGTATTGCTACTAAAATACCACAGTATCATCTACAGTTTGGTTTGGAGATTGGTTACAAGTAGAAACACAGAAATCTCCAAACAGTAGCATTCTTTTCTTGACGAATATGGGTCACATTCAGCAAGACAAGATATAAAAGGTTATGGAGGTATTGTGTGTCAAAGAGATTGCCTTATTAGCTATCATTTCTTGATGAAGATGAAGGGTCATTCATCAATGAGAAACAAAATGATCCATGCTACATTTGGGAAACAGTCCTGGAAGTTACCTATTGCTAGAAACATTGATAGTCTTCATCTGACAGAGAGCAACTTAGGGTAATTTAAAACAAGCAAGATCCTATAAAAACTAAAACCCAAGACTGACGTTATTAAACACGGTGAGTAAAAAAAGTTTCTCATTCTCATTCAGCATGAGGCTTTTTGTTAATTTATGCATACATCATTTGCTGTTTTTTAATTTTTGGGGCGGGGGGAGAGGGTAGGAGGAAATATCTTTAAAATAACGTAAATATGCCCTAAGGAGCCACATCACACTATACACTGATATTTTTTCAGATCAATCTCTTTTTCCTATCCCAAATGATGTTTTAGTAACATTTAGTGTCCTATGGGATCTTTAAAAAAAGACATAAACCCAACAAACTAAAGCAAAACAAACCCATGTGGCTTAAGTTAAATCTTTTACAGAGAAAATATATTTTAGCTTCAGAGCAACACTTGTCATATAATACCTTTAGATTTTTCTGGTGCATAAAATTGCAAGATAAATATATGAAAGTTCCAATCTCCTTTTTATTCTAGTAGTCAGTTGCTTAGCTTTCAATTTCCAGTCCAGTTTAGAAATACTCTTGGAAATTTGCTTGTCTATGCACAAGTGGAATTAGATTCCTTTTAGATAGAGATTCTTAAATGTGCATCTGAGACCAGATTCCTTTCTTTATTCATGACAGTGTAAAGGGATAAAGTAAATTTATCCTGATGATAATATGGAAGCCTACATGACTGCACAATATGCATGTAAGGCAGAGCTCCATGCAATATGCACAAAGATATTAGATTGATTTGCAGAGTCTACTACTTCCAATGTGGTATTTCAGTAATACCAAACACTGATGGTTACAGACACAGGAGATTTAATTAGTGAGAAAGTTCTTTTTAGCTGACAGGATATAACAAATCATGAAGTATAAAAACAGTGCTTAAAAAGTTTTATTATCCCTTCAAAATAATTTTATTTCCTCTGAAATTGCTTCAGAACTTTACAGTACCCTTCCATAAAATGCCATCAGGTTTTTATCCTTTTGGGTGAGAAATCTGTCATTTTTAAAATCTCTTTTTAATAAAGTGGCTAATTTTGCAATTTTATTCCATGGTGTCCATATGGAATTCAATGGAAAATGAATAGTTAATGCAGAGGCAAAGAATAGATAAGACTGAAGAAAACACAGAAATGAAAGAACAGCATTTAGTACAACACAACAATTTTCAGTACCATATAATCAAGAGATTTTGTTTGTGTAGTGATGCAGAATAATCAGTGTTGTATCACAGATTTGCACATGAAACATAAATGATGAAATTGTACCTCTCACATAAATATTTTCATTCTTCTTATTTTTACTTATTTTTTTAGTGCTATGTCAGATGAAACCATTACAAAATTACCTAAATTACTTCTTTTTAAATCAAAAATTAGAATTTTCGAGCAGGCAAGGAATTACTGTGTTCAGCAGACCATCTGGAATGGACTATGAGAGCTAAAATGCTTCTTTTTGCATTTTTTTCCCTTCAGCAGATGCCATTACTCATCAAAAATTATAGAAGATTTGATTATTTATTTCATTCTATGGTAAGCTTCAGACTATATGGATTCTTCCAACAAGTTGGTTATAATGAAATCAAATATATTGAAAGGAAAGGTAGACAAGTATCTAGGAAGTTTTAAAAATATAATACATGTTTGCAAACAGCCTTACCCTTACAATGTGACCTTATGTTGTTTTGGAATTTCTTTCTCATATATTTTTTTTTTCAATGACTGCTTGAAGAAATTAATACAAAAGGGCTAAATGGCTTCCCCATTTCTCAGTACATTTTGTGTAGAAATTCCAAAATTTGCCTAACCTGTGAGCCTAAATGAAAATTGAGAGACAGGAAAATTTCATAATTCATGCAGGCAAGACATGTTTAGAAAGTTATTGTAACTTTGCAGTTAAAGCAAATGGTCATGGCCAAGGAAGAGAACTAAATAAAACCTGATAGTATATGTGATATTTGGAATAGGTATCTTCATAAGTATACTGATACAGTTGTGAGCCAGGTAATTTACCTGAAGTTTCAAAGGAGCAATTAGGTTTGGAAAGAATGCATTGAGATTGATGGTACTCACAAATTTTCTTGTCACAAATTGTGGTGTTCTATTTTATTGGAGTTTTTTGGTTTTATTTCTGTTCCGGTTTTGTTGGGGGTTTTTTTTGTGTTTTTTTGTTTGTTTGGTTTGTTTTTGTTAATTTGATTTTTTTTGTTTTGGATTTTTTTTTTAAATTTTTGCAGGAGTGATATTTCTTAGGAAAGATAGAGAATTTTTGAAAGAGTTATAAAGTTCATAGCATATTCGGCATGTCATTTTGCATGAATAAAAATAGCAACTAGAAAGAAAAGCTCTAATTATGCAATTGGTCTTTCAATGATTCCTAGGACAGGTACTTTGAGTGACATAAGTGCAAGGCCCCAGATCTCACTTGATGAGACTCTTAAAAGGGCTTAAGATTCTTTTATGTACCCTAAGTCAAAAGCACTGAATATAGCAAGAAGAAAAGAACAAATAGAGCTACCACTCCTCCATTGGTGCTCTAGCTCATATGAAACCCAAGAAATAGGGTCAACATGTGCGTACCTTGTGCTCTGCCTTAAGTACACTTTGGTTTTCCTGGGCCTTTCTCCCAGCTGGGATTTCTGGTCCGATGACCACTTAGGACCTGGGATAGCAGCTCCAGGGAAGTTGTGGAGTGTTGCCTCCAGTGTGCCAGGGATTTATGGCTACTGTAAGGCTGGAATACAGGCCCAAGGAGGTAGGGTGTGCCTAGCTGGGCATTGTCTCACCAGAGCAAGATCTGACCCACTCCCCTACACACATGCTCCTGAAATGTTTCAAGCTAGCAGCTCTTTCAGTCTCTCACAATACAACAGAAAAATGCCTATCCAGGAAATTCCTTCTGTGGGATCAAGGACCAAAGTTAACAGAAATTCAAGCATACAGGAAAACAAGTCAAGTTGCCTGGATAGGCTGCTGAACACATTCACTTTTGATTACAGGCGTATCCATTTTTTTGTTTGGATGTGTAAACATAATATGTTGGATATTTCTAAGCTACACAGTATATTTAATTTTAGGGACAAAGTTCTTTTTTTAGCACACAATATTATGAGTTTTTGTTAGTCAAGTCCAAATTGCTTAGAGATTCTCTGTGGGGGTCCTTTTAATGAATTTTGATTCAGTCTACAGGAAGAAATTGTGAATTTACCACTGTAGAGAATCTATTTCCTGTCATATTAGGTACTTACAGGATAGTTCTTCTGATGAGTAATAAACTAGCACATTTCAATGCAACTTAGAACATTTGAAAACAAATTGATAGGAAACTGCTAAAAAGCTTCTTTAAATTTGATTTGGTTGAAGAGAGTAATAACTCTGGTGATACTAACATAAGACTACAGCTTATAAAGTGCAGCAAAAATTTCTAAAGGATTTTGTCAACGTATTGGAAAGAGCTGTGACTCTTCCCACTAAGGGAAAATGTTCTGAGTGCATGCAAATATTTAAGACTTGTTCTTAATAGTAGCAGTGAGGCTACAGGGGTGACTTCTGTGAGAAGCTGCCAGAAGCTTCCTCTTTATCTGATGGTGTAAAGGCCAGCTGGCTCCAAAACAGAGCTGCTGGCTGCCCTTATCTTCAGCCATGAAGCTTTTGCTATATTTTTCTCCTCTGTCTAATTGAGGAAGTCAGGGTCAATACATCTCAACTTCATATGCATTAAACTAGCTGTTAAAATTCAATCTAAAAATTAACTTAGTAGATTCTCTGTGTTGCCCGCTGTTGACTTTTGCAAGTATAAAAAGTTCACATGTAGCTTCGTTTTGCAATATTTTCTGTAATGAGAAGAAAATGGGCTTTGAGATGGGATATTAATTTAATCACATAATATTTTCCTCGGTAGACATAAATGCCAGGAAATCTGTAATCTTGAAATGCATTTGTATTTTCCTCTTTTCTTTATTATCTAGAGACTAATTTATTTTCATTCTATTTCTGCTGTAGTGCTAATTCCCTTGTGTTGTTACTTATTTATTATTTACCACAACTATGCACAGTCTGATGAAGCTGAGAAGACTTGCTCTTAATGGTGTATCCAAGTACAGGATAAAGTGTCCTAGAATTTTCACTCTGTTATTTTTTTTAAGAGCTTCCATAGGAAGCCAACTGAAATTTAACTTCTACTTTCATAAAGGTTTGTGTCCACCTTGACAATTTTTTTTTTTTTGTGGATGTTTTCTTTCCTTTAAAGAATATTTTTATCTCTGTTTCCATTTGGCATCTCTGAATGAATTTACCTTTTCACTTTACCTACATGGAAATTTGGACTTTACTTTGTCTGAAAAAAATTTTGAAGTGGAGTTTTTACTTGAAGGGCAAACTGAAAACTAAGAGGTATTAGAGACAAAAGGATTTTGAAAATCATGAACAGCAGCAGAAAGAGTTGATCCATCTCTACCTCTTCACTTCCTCCAAACAGTTTAAATTCACAGAATTTGGATATCCTGGTAATAGAGTGTCACAAAATATTTGGAGAAAAAAGAGTAAGGGAGTATGTCAGACCTTCAGACAATGAAAACCAATATGATGCAATCCATTTCAACATAAGTCAGTTGTTTTAAGAAATTACTTCAGCACACACACCCACCACCTGGAGAAAAACATCCATTAACCAATCTCAAAGAGTGAAAATGGGTGAAATGACAAATATAGGATTCTTTGTTTACAAGAATAGTTTTGTACTATGGTCTGAGTCAAGAATATTAGAACAGTAATATTTTTAATGTTGAACAATTAAGCTCTAATTACGATATCCAATCACCCTGCTGAAACAGTATATAACCTCCAGAGTAATGACTTTGTTGCTTTGAGATTTGATGTGTGGCAGTTTATGAAAAACTAAAGTTAAACACATGAATATGTCTCAGTGAGACAGAGAGAGCAGATGATTAACTAAAGAAAATTATGTTTTTAAATAATAAGTTACCAAATAATATAAAAAAAATAAAGAGAAAGAAAATAGTGGCCATTTTCAGGGATTACCTCTGAGAATTCAGACAAAATCCCTCATGTCTATAAAAGATCTGAAGAAGTTAGGAAGTTCACCTCCAAACCTACAGTGAAGTATACTATTCAAAAGGGATGCTAGACAAATATTGCCAAAAGGGGATGCAGACACTAGATCTATTTTCTACACAGAGTAATTTATATGATCTATTCCAGTGTTTAACTAGGACATGTTTAAACTTCTGAAAACACCGTACAGAAATGCTCAGTCTCCCTTAAGCTCATTAATTCTTGTCCAATTAATGTATTTTCAGTCACCTTCACTTCCACTTTGAAGCTGTCTCTCAAGTATTTGAGTACTTGTCATCCAGATTACTCTTCCATGGATTACAGAGCCTAGAACAGTTGTCTTTCTTAGGTTTGCCTGTCTTTATCTTCTGGGCTTTTGTCCTTAATATTTTTTAGAGTTTAGCATAGAGAAGATTTCAAATTTCCAAGACTGAACCTGACTTGAGACATGAGATAAAAGCAAAACAAGCCAAAACTCCCCCTTCACCTATCTAAGAAAATATTTACTTTCATTAAGCCCAGCAAGCATAAGCTTCCTCCTGCTTTTCCTATCAGATTTGTTTGGTTTGGTGTAGATGATTTATTTCTTCCTAGCTATAATACCCTATGATCTCCTTGAATTTGAACCCCACTTATTTTTGTTCATTGTCTCAATGCATGTGTATTTTACTGTGTTTGCCTATGTACTTACAAGTGCAAAGATGTTTCAAAGTCCAAAACCTAAATGTCTGCACATATAGACATCTTTGAGAGTTCATCCATAAGTGAACTTTTGCCTCCAGGATGAGTAATTAATTCCTTTACTCTTATATGTGAGGATTTTATAGAATACTGTAATTTCATCTCTTGGTACTATGCAGCTGTCATTATATTCCAGTCAGAAAGCCAGGAAATTCTCATCACTCCATAGTATTAATATTCAGGAGTCTGAATATAGGAGACAGGCAGCACATTTCAGAAAGTATGTCATTCTGACAGATAAGGATTCTAATTTTTCTAAAAATTAACTTTAGGCACTTAGTCTTACACATCCATATGATTGTCCTTTGAAAATCAGTTTGAATATCTCAGATGTTGGGCCGTATTCTTCCCTCATACCTGAGAAGATATACTTCTTATTGTCATTGTATTAAGGTAGTTGATCAAGAGGGTTTTTCAGTTGTGAGAAGTGCCCACCAGCCTCCTCCATCTGCAGAATATTACATTCACACATCCTAAACTTCAGCAATCCTCTCAAGGAAACTGCTTTTCTCATCTGCAGAAGTTTCTATTTACAGTCTGTCAATTTATCATGACTTTGGATGTTGCCAACAGGCAGAGGCTCCACACATCTTTCCCTGTACCAGAAATTCCTCAGCAAGGCAACTTTCATGCCTTGCTTTGTTTTGCTTATCAGCAGTGAGTTGTACATCACAGATCTCATAAATTGATACCAGCATGTAGCTGTAGGCCTAGGTTTTCATTACCTACTTATCAGTGGATATAAAAGATAATAACTCAATTGAGATTATTTTGTTCTATAGATATTTTTTCCATATCTGCAGTTTTCCTTCTAAAGTCCCTGTTCCTGCTCTTTCCAAGTATCTTCAATAAATTTTTTTTTTAATGGCTAACTTTTAAATTCTTTTTACCTAGGTGATCCCTGCCACTATGGAACTTTTCTGGAATAATTTTTGAACTCCTCTAACAGAACAAGAAGCAAGAAATAAGAAATTTAGTAGTCTGTAATTACCCATTTTCCAGCAGCCAGATTGATGATGATACTGTGTGTTGCTGACTGCACATAAGTCTGTGAAGGTGCAGCACGTGGTTGCCTGGTGGCATCAGAGGTTCCCTAGGGGACATCAGGGCAGGGACTGGCAGCCAGGACCTGTTACACTGACCCATCTAGGGAAAAGTGCAGCTGGGGAAAACAACTGGGGAGAGGCCCAGACCTGGGCATTAGAAATTTCTCTGGGGATAGGGCAAGGCTGAGGGCATCACCCTGTAGGTGAGGGCCTGACTATGACACAGCAGAGGCTGGAACTCAGGCCAGTCTCAGCAGTTCAGCTCCATTTGGGAGGAAAGGGAGGCAGACCCTGCCAAGTCCACCTTCTTTAGAACAATTTTCCCCAAGGCTGTGATCTGTGCTCTTTCCCAGCTGGACCTGAGCCCAGGCTAGCAAATGCCCAGAAGTGAGAAGATGTACACAAGGTCATTGCAATAGCTTTTAAGTCCTCAAAACTTTGCTCAAATGCCAAAATTTAGAGATCTATGTCTGAGCTACTTTTCTATGTTCCCACTATCATCAATGGTGAGATGCTCCAATCAATCTGGTAAACTTGGAGATGAGAATCCACTCTTAACTGTAACAGTACTTTCCGGTGTGCTAAAGGTGTCTGAAATACTCACGCAGCTCTGACTGATACACACAAAACTGAGACTGAGTTGAGCTAGTTCTTCTGTCTGAGAAGCTGAAGAACGGGAATAATAAAAAAATTTAAATTTTCCAAATTGATTGCATTTGCCTCTGTTTAGGCAGTTCAGTCATAGAATGGAAAACTGTACAGATGTCCAAATAAAATAATAAAACAAAGTTAGCTAAGTAGATAACATCTGCCGAGTCTTAGAGACCTACAGTTATATACTGCATTTTAGGAGTCTTAAGCTGAATCCTATCTCAGCAGCATAAAAAAATGTTCTAATTGATTGTTTTCTGATTTCATAATTCTATCTCATCTGATTATACACGACTGTTTTCTATACATTTCTGTTTTCTGTTACATTTTATTACACATTCACATAATAAAGTGTTACTATGTAAAATTACATTAGAGTAAAACAAATGAGGCTTTTATTAGTACCAGATTAAGGAAGTAGAAAATATTTTTTAAACCACATAAGGATGCTGGAAGTTTCTTAAGAAAATTTTATGCAGACTGTTAGGCTGAATGTCTTCCTAGCGGACTTATCACATTCCAGGCTGGGAACTTTTTTTTTTTTTTTTTTTTTTTTTGCTTTATATCAGTTTTGAAACCGGGAAAGACAAAGAAGGAACTAGGGAAAACTGATTTAGAGCAATGAAGAAAATAGTGATGACTGACTATATAAGATAATGCACAGTAACAATTCCCAGTGCTTATTTCTTCATTAATTAAACCTTAAACATGGCCTTGAGCACATTTTTTCAAAATAGATGATATAAGAAGATTGATGTTTAACAGCAGCAGTCTACCTGCTTAGTGTATTAAATTCTCTTTTGTATTCAGGCACATGCTTATGGTTATTTACAAGTCTAGCTTTTTTTTTGAATGAGTGACAGCAAGTTTTTTATTTAAAAATAGGAATAAGTTTCTATAGAAGTAATTTAAGTTGTTTCCATGTTTTTCAAAGCATTTTGTAATAAAGTCAGAAAATTGCCTGAATGATAATCAATAACCAATGCTTAGCATTTCACTGCAAGAATATAATCAGGTAAATAATTAGTTCTTCTATATTTTTTTCTTTCTTTGCGGTGATGAATTTGATTGAAAACACGTGTCTACTATGAACTATTTTAGCTACTAAAATGGGAGTAAGGAGAAAACTGTCAAATAGATTTTTTCTTATTGCCTGTACCAAACATAAAAATTCAAACACTGGATAAAGTCTGTTTTCCATATAGAAAGAAAAAAATAAATGTTTCTGTAGATGGGCTTTTTTTTCTTGTAAATCTTAAGAAAAATAGGTTTTCTATAAGTAAGAGTACACATATATGCTTAATCTTTATTATTACTGGGCTAGTAATTAAAAATATTGCACATGTTGTGCCCACAAAATGCTTTTATTCATTAAAACTAAAATTTATGAAACACTAGATAGCAGGCTGTAAACATTATTGAGTAGAAATTATTTCTAAATGTTCTTTGTCTTTACACCTTAAATATCCTCATCGCTTATCTTATGCATATCCACAGACAAGGATGTATGCTGCATAAATTGTGAAATAAAGTTATTTCATGACTCAAGATTTGTTCCTTTTATGAACTGAATGAAATCCAGCCAAACCCTCCAGTTCCATTTGAAAATTATCACTGATAGTAAATGAATATACATACTCATCAATACTAACATTATTGCTTTCTTTAAGTAAAATATCAGGCACTGCATTTAGTCTACATGCTATATAACTTTTCTCCACAATAATAATCAATGAGTGGTGGAAGGGTCCTAATATGACAGGAGACTTATTTAAGGCATTACTAGAGACCTAGGTAATGAGTTGGAATTGGTTTGTGCCTCATACAAAGCTATAGATAAGCCAGTAACAAGTTAAAAAAAAAAAAAAAAATGCAAGGACTCCTTTTACCCTTTGAACAATGTAAAATATACTGTTTTTTCAGAACCAAAATCTTTTGCAGTGCATGGTGGTGAATAATTAATGCAATACATAGATTCAATTTTAAGCATATAGCTGATATAGCTGAAGTCACCCCTTAGGACTTCTACATATCACTGGAAATTGCACCACTTCTCATGGATACCTGATGTGAATTACAGAGTGAGCTGCTCCCTGATGCACAATAAGCCGGCAGAGAAGTGTAGGAGGAGGTTGCATTGCTTCTTTAATTCTGTTAGTTCGCTCTGATTTTTTTATTAACTCTTTCCCTCTTCTTTCTGAAATGATTCTGCAAACCTAGGGGGTTTACTGTGGTTTAAAATTGTCCATGTTTAATGAAAGGTTACCAATTACTGAATTGTAGCTATTTTACAGTTTCCCCTGTAATGTGCAGTGGGTAAAATGTGTCAACAAGGTTTGTAGCCAAAGTAGAGCTCGCAGTCTTACAAAATGGGTAAGGAAAATGGTCTGATTTCAAATGTATGTCTTCATGCTTGTCATTTGAACCTGCATGTATTTTCTCTTGACTCTCAAAGAATAATACTAAAACTCCAAATATTATTCACATCTATTCTAGGTAGCATCTTACAGTAACGTTACGTAATAGTTTGGAATTTTGTAGAGTTCCTCCTAGCTAATGAAGAATTATTTACAAAACTAACTATATTATACTATTATAAAACAGATTACTAACTTTTATGTAAATGATTTAATAATTTTTGCACTTACTGGCAACACTTGTGTAGAGTGCTGCTATGCATGATGCAAGCTTCTAAGAAAGTGAAACTCCTCTTAAATTATTGACAGAAGAGTTTCCATAAACCTGAAATATATCTCAAGTATAACCTAAATTAGTACAATTACAGGATGCAATACAGGATGCAAAAAAACAAACTCAGTTCAGAACTCAGACCTTTTGAACATTTTCAGTTCCAAATTCATATTACATGTAGAGCAAGAACCATTAAAATCTTGACATTTACTGCTGATGGTAGTTAAACTTCACATGGTATTTGCAGTACTCCCCATTCAAGCTTAGGGGGACTGCAAATGCCTCACTAACAGCAAATACCATAGTGTGATAAATGTCAAGACTTTAATGGTTCACTGTAATAATTATGGGATAGATCCTGATAAGTCAGACTAAAATGGGTAGCATCTTTCTCCATGAAAAATCTCACTGACTTTACCAGGACTGTTTGTGATAATGTCTGATAGAAGAGTGAGCTCATTTTTGTAAGCATCTACTGCAAATTTAAAGTCAAATAACAGTCTGTGTTATGTTCTTCAGCTTTTTTTGTAAACCCAGGTTTTTGTAAACCCGTTTCCAAAATGGGAATCTCCACTAAAGCTTAGTCTAAGTCAATGCCTTCTTGATAGAGTATAAGAAGGTATGTAAATGCATAAAATACATTAACACAGCACTGAACTTAGTTGCCTCCTGGGGTTAAAATACTAAATGGGGTCAGTTCAGCTGTCCCAGCTGTATCCTCCTCACAATCTCTTGCCAATTCCCATCCTACTTCTTGCCAAAGCAGCCTGAGAAACGAAGACCTTGGCACTTTTTAAGCACTGTTAAGCAACAGCTAAAACATTGCTGTGTTATTAACATTGCTTGTCACAAATCCAAAAGACAGTGCATGCAGGTTATTATAAGGAAAATTATTCCAACCAAAACCAGAACAAGATTTGTTTCCTAATACTGGAACCAGTATAATACGTTTAGGCTATGCTACTTGTCAATACATTTAATTCCCCACATCTATTTTGCCCTCAATACTAATTAGTGAGTAATTTTCCTGCTTTATTTTAAATCCACAAATTTTCTCATTCGTGTTCTTTCCGTTTTCTCCTAATTCCTTCTAGGGAGAGGGGAAGTGAGTGAGCAAGTGGTTGTGTGGGAACTTTGCTGCTAGCCAGGGCCAAATCACCACAACTAGGGATTTTCTAGTCTTTTCCTGGTTTATGCTTGCTCCCAGTAGAGCACAAATGTAAAACTTAAGTATGGCACAGAAAAAAGTGTTGAGTTCTGATCATTCTATCTGCACCCACAGATTCTTGGGGTGAGATTTAAACTGATAGTTCTTCTTAGGTTCTTATCCTGAAATCTTGTAATGAAATATGCTTTAGTAATCTGAATTTGAAAACCAATTTTGTTTTGTTTTTTTCTATTGTTTTGTCAGCTTTCAATTTCATTTACAATGCAACTGTGCTTGCAAGATAAGTGTCTGATATATTTTTCGTCTGCCTTTATAAGTAAAACTTGCTTAAATATTCAGGCCTTGCAGGTCTTCTTTAGCTACTGTGATGTAACATGAGCATTATACAAATTTGAAGTTTTCATTGTCTCACAAGAAAGCAAAACACTCACTAGCTTAAGAATATTGACAAGTCCCTTTCTAGACTTCTGCATCTATAACTTCTGTTTTTATTAAAGATGAAAGCTTAGAGTGTAACACTCTAAGGTAAATTCTTTTGTGTAATGTTTTTACTAGTGTAATTCCCTCAAACAAAGAGATCATGGCTCTCTCTGCAGCTGTGCAGATCTGTAAATAGAAATAATCTTTCAACTCCAAGCTTGACAACTGAAAGAATAACCTGAGAGTGAAAACTTAAAATTTCAGCTCTCGCTACTACTTTATGTCTATCTTATCTTCTGCATAGAAATACCACAAAACATCCTTTCAATATAGAAGTATGCAGTGTGCTATTCAGCAAATACAATGCAATAAGAAAGTACAAGATATATGAATGCAAAATAATAGTTGACATTTAGCACACGCAAAAGTCAGTAAAGTCAATGTTATGCTCCCCAAAGAAGCCATATCTCATCTTCCTTGCATAAACATATTCTTTAATATATGTGCACAAACTGGCTGAATTATGGTTTCCAAGGGAACAGTATCTCTGCATATACACATTTGTCATTTCTCTGTGTAGAGCACTCATTAAGAAATCGCCTTTATTGATAACCTCAGTTTTTTAGGCCCCAGTAAAACATTCATAAAAAGTGGCATGAACATTGTGAACACAGAGACGAGTAATAGCTTCTTTTCAAATTTTCTGAGACTGTTAGTCTAACCTTCTCCCTCTGATCTCAACTGTTATCTTTTTGTTTAGTTGTGGCTTCTGCCCATGATTCTTATCAGAATAGGAGTTTTTACTGTTCACATACTGAAAGACGTTGTTAGATGTATATCACTCAAGGATGCAGCAAGATAGACAAGCAGAATTATTAAGAGGTTTCCTAACTTTTGAAATTTATACTGTGCTGCTAAAAAGGCTTGAACATGATTTGAAAAACACAGATCTGAAAATTCCAAAGTCTTTGATTTTACAGATTGAAGAGGACGTGGATTAACTATTTGATTGAAATATACTAAAGAATGAAGCGTAGGATGCTAATTTTCTCATCAGAAGGAACACGTAGGAGTGCACTTTCTGCAATCACAAGCAATTGTAGTTTCATATTTGTGCAATACAGAAATGACATATTCAATCATTGTTCATGAAAAAACTTCATAATTAAATCCTTTGCTTCAGGATGTTTTGTTGTTGGGTTTTTTTAATAAGGAGGTAGTTTTCTCAGTGTGTCATCAAAAGACTAAAAATTATTTTTTGTTCATGCTTAGGGCTTTTTTATAATCTTTATCTATTTTTATATAAAAATTATTTTCAAGACAACTGTGCATGATCTGGTTCAAAATACCCGTAGAGTTTATTAAAAATAATTTTTTTCTTACTCTGTTGCCATCTGCATTACTCTAAAACAACTATGAAAACTCTAACATGAGGGTTTTTCTACTTTTTTCAGCGTTGAGTTTTAATTTAGAAATTAGTGTGCGAGTAGTAATGTGAATGAGGTTAAAGTTTTATATTTCATTCTCATATATTCATACTATCTGATATAGTAATGAATATGATGTACTTATTACAAGCATTATCTGTACTGCTTTTCGTGCACAGCCCAGAAAAATCTTCTTTCAATGTGCATCCAAAGTTTTACTTTTAATTTTGCTTACATAATTATTATTTCAAATAAACTTACCTCAATTCAAAGAAAGATTTGTAAAACCTCAGGAAACTAATTGAGGTTGTTCACAGATAATTTTGTTTCTTCCTTAGAATTCTGGTCCTGGGCCATCTTTAAGACTTGTTTTAAGTCAAGAAAAACAATATGTTCAAGAATGAGAGAAACTCAACTAGAAAAACTCGAAGTAATTTTTTTTCGAATTTTATGTGAACAACTTGAGTGCCCTCTCAAAGGACTGATAACAAAAGAATCATAATCTGAGAGATTTATGTTGAAAAACAAAACCGCAGTCTCTTTCTTGTGTCCCATGACTGCATCTTGGACAGGAATGCGGAGATAGGTAATGCTTTTCGACTAACCTGCTTCTCTAAGATATTTCATATTGGCTTTGGCTGATATAACAATATTTTAAGTGTATTTTTTCTCTCTTATTTTATTTAAAGTCTCTTCATGTTTTAAAAAATGTTGTTACTGTCCTTGACAAAATAAGAGAAATGTTGACAGGCTAGATCTGATTTGTTTTAGATATGCTATATCTTGATTTACTCTGATAATTATTCTAAGGTATTAGTAAAATAGTAATGTAAATAAAAGAGAAAGAGATCTCAGAATCATCTAATAAACTCGCAATTTTTTAATTTTCTGTAAATAAATGGAATATGGGTAAGATGAATAAATGTAGTACATTGCTTTTTTGTAGAAAGACTGATGCGGATTTGCCAGAAATTGAAGGAGAGGATGACCTGGTATTAAGTAAAATTATGACCTATTCAAACATCATTGTTTATTTTGATGGAATGTAAACAGACTGGTTTCCCAGTTAGATTCAATACAGGGTTTAGTTATAACAAACATAGCACATTTGATTTGAAGAGGTAAATATCAATGTTGATGCAATGTTGATGTTCAGCAACAAAGTGAAGCAGTATCAGTGAAGACAGCATTTGATGATTGTTTAAACATACGTTCTATCTGAAAATAGAAATATAAGTCTAATGAGTTAGGACATAAAATATAATGTTTAGATGCAGGTTTGACAAGCATGATTTTTCAAAGATGTTTTAAAAATTTATGAATCATCTTACTTTTCCCAGCTCACAAACGCCTTCGTGTAGATACATTTTGTTTAGAGTGCTTCTTTTGAATTTAGCGAGAGAAAAAGTTACTGTCACCTAGTTTAGTATTTACCTGGCAGAAATTACTCTCACAGACAGGGCTATTATAAAAATGTTCAGAGGACTGAATGCAACAGATGTGTAACTACCTCTGTCTCAACTTCTTGGACAAGAAGAATTATCTCTAAACTTCTGTGGAAAAGGGAAATAATCAGTCGGAGCACAAAGATGTGGATAGCAGATTGCAACTACTGCCTGATGTGAGCCCACACTCCAGAGTACAGAATCACAAATATTTGAATGAGGACTAAATTAACAAAAGGTGTCAGAATACTGCAGAGAAAAGGAATCCTAGTCTTAATTTTCTTCACATTTCTGGTATAAGAAAGAGGAGAAGGGAAGGAAGGAAGGAAGGAAGGAAGGAAGGAAGGAAGGAAGGAAGGAAGGAAGGAAGGAAGGAAGGAAGGAAGGAAGGATTAAAACCGATAAAATTCCCGATTTTAAATAGTTCCCTGAATTACAGGAATACTACTTGTTCTATTCCCCTCCTCCAGGATTGGAATTTTCAAGATTACATCTTAAATCCAATGAATTCTTAAACGCAATTTTCGGGATATAAAACATAAAATGTTAGTCCTATGCCCATCTTTTAAGAAAGAAAATAGTCAGTTTAGGAACAACGATAGCAATACATCATTGTTGGCACTGCTAGAGGTAAAAGAAAAAACATACCAGGGGTGAGAGGATAAGACTGAAATGTCAGATCTACAACTATAGATGGTTGTATACCTTTCCAGAACTGTGATCTGAATATGGCACCACATGCAGTAACACTCACACCAGTCTAAGGCTAGAGATATTGATTGAGGTGCATCATCTGATACTGAAGCCTGAGCCATCAACAGAAGACGTTAAAAATCGGAAAGTAGACTCCTCTCAACATTCGCATACCTAGATCGTTTTTGTACATACAGATAATATGATTTTTTCCTCATTTTCTCCAACTTCAGCTACTATCAGATCCTTTAGTATCTTCTAAAGACCTGGAAAGCATTTGGATAACACTAGTGCTATGACTGCAACATAGACCAACTTAACTTATACAGCAGAGTTAGTCTTATATCCTTTAGCTGATTCTGGAATTCTCAGAGTGATTCCAAATACTAATAGCAGATGAAGGTGGTACACTTTATGCATAACCACCTAAGTTTGCAACAAAACAGCAATGATAAGTCATTATCTTACCTGGAAATTCTTCACATAGTTTTTTTCTCCTGTATGGAGGATATGTTTGACACTAGTGCATGTCATCTGAAGCCTGTTGTAGCACAACCATTGTCTTATAAATAAACCCATATAGTATGCTTCAGAATTTTACCAATATAATATTCAGGATAAATTTGTTTATAGTGGAATAGTAAACTGCTTAAGGTGCAAAAGGTGTGTCCTTCAGTTATTGATTGTGTAGCTGAGCAGACATAAATATCTAAATAACATAATTGCATAACCAAATGTTCTGATATGGGCAGCTCTGGCAATTTAATGCAAGTTGTTAGTCATGGAAAATGCCTTTTATAATAATCTAATGAAATGATAGAACCCATCCTGGAAAATCAACATGAATGTTATTTGGTCTCACAGAATTGCATACATAATTTATGGAGATGGCAGACAGGTTGACAGCAGACTGGTTCTTAGACAAATCTATTCCACACAACTGCAGTTAATCAAGTTACTCTTTGGCTGTGTAGAATGGAATGTTAGTGGTTGTAATCCCTAAACACATCAAGGTACCAAAGTTATTTAAAAAATTATCTGTCCAAAACATGCAACATCTTCCAAATTTTATTGGAATACTAAAAATGAGCAATCTTTCCCCTAAAAATCATGTAACGAAGGCATAGTCTGTCTCTTACTCCCTTTGGAGGAAAATACATTTAATTTTTCTATATTTATCCAACTATCAGGCTCTTCACACTAATTTTGTCATCCATGGGAGAAATAAGCCTTAAAAATATTAATAGAAGTTTCAGGATCTTATTTAAATAAAAAATCAGAGATTTGCAGAGAGCTTTAGAGAGAACAAAAAGCTTCCTTGATGCTTTTCTGAGTGAATGAACTGCTGGCTATATTGTGTCAGTATTATTACAGCAAAAGTATCAGAGATTTATT